>QTSX02005107.1:0-232765 GCA_014839935.2 Entomophthora muscae | reverse complement strand
TACATGTTTGTATTTTTCAATAAGTTACATGAGTTCAAGTGGATGAAGATGACTTGCAAGATAATTGTTGGCATTGGAGCCTATGTATATTAAGATATTTAGGATAATGTCTTTGGTTAGAGTTTCATATTACCTGGGCCAAGGACTTGAAATAATAATCTAGATCTTAAGATAAGTTCATCTTTGTCCTTAAGAATAGTGAAGTTGATACCATTACAATTAATGAGCATGGTCTTAGCTTTCCATAAAAGGCTAGGGTTAGCTCTAAAGGGCCTTTTCATACTAACAACAATATCATACTTAAGTTTTGTACTTCTGATTCCCTTTATACTGGTTTTTATGCTTTGTAAATCAACTTTTAAGAAAATGTTTGGCTTCAAGTAGAGCTCTGCAAATGCTGAAATTTGAGCAGGGTTTAAGTTATATTTTTCTGTGAGAGCTTTGTATTGAATAGCAAAATTCCTTGGAAATAGTTTGTTGTGCACCAGAATCAAGCAATCTTTTTGGGGTATGGGACTTGAATGTGCAGGATTAGAAAGGAAGTTGTGATTTCTCCTTTATTTTCACATTCATAAGGAAGTAGAATGGGGTTTGTGGGGAGAAGAAACAGCAAAGATTGTGTTGGAAGGTTGACTGTGGTGTTCTCAGCCCCTGTAGTGAGCACCATTTTTATTGTAGGCTAATTAAGACACATCTAGAGAACATGATAGGTAGATCCTAACCTTAGAATTGGGTTTGTAATAAGCCTGGAGTTAGTCTTCAGAGATGAATAAGGGATTCACCTTAAGGTCCAGGAAAGCAGAATTCACTTCAAGTTTCCCTAGGAAAGACTAGGAAGGAGCCAAAAGTACAGAAACACATAAGAGAAGAGAGAGGGGTAAACCTGAATTTCATTGGGGATTCAAAAAGAAATTATAATTTTTTGGGAAATTATAAGAGATTGGTTAGAAGCTAATTCATTGGCCACAGATATGAATGGATTGAAGACTATAATGGCTGTGGGGAGAAGAGGAAATGAGATGGGCTCCTTTTAAGGGAATATCAGATATTTGAGGGGCAAAAGGGAAGGTTAGGATTGCAGATTAATCATTGAGATTCAACTCAGCATAGGCAAAATTGGAACAGCTGTAATGTGCTCATTCACAACATGCATGTTCTATAATAATCCTCTTAATTGGGTGACCAGGAACTGGGCTGGGAGGGCCGCTATTTAAAATATAAATTTATATCAAATTGGGGTGCATCAGCAGCATATACGGTGTAAAATAAGTTTATTGGGATTTTAATAGGCTTTCCTGCGGCACCGCTTGGGGTTGGTCTCGTGGAGGATGAATTGCTTTCCCATTAGCATGTGGGTAGTGGTATGACAGTGCATCAGCCAGGGTCCAGGGTTGTTGGCCAGGAACCGGATGGCGTACCATCCGCATGAGGTGACAGGAACCTTTGGATCTGGGTTGGGGTCAGGGATGGGGAAGTGGGTGAAGGTGTCGCGGAAGATGGGGTTGAGGGGTAGGTTGGACTGCACTCGCTGCCTGTCGGCTTGGGAGTAGAAGCCGGCGCCCTTGGCGACCACATAGAAGGAATGGCCGTGTAAATGCCAGGGGTGCTGCACACATGGCTGATCCTTTTCAACGAGGTGCTGAAGGATCATCTGAACCCCTTTGTTGTTGCTGGATATCTTAAAAACGCCCTGGTCGGATGCAGGGTTGAATAGTTTGGTGCGCTTGACGTGGATGTGGTTGTTGATGCGGTGCATTGGCAGCCCATCCACCTTGGCAAATGTTGAGTTGATGATGAGCTCCTGATTGACGGTTTTGGGAAGTGGGTAGACATGTTGGTTGAAGAGGGGTGCGGTGGTCAGCCCGTCTTCAAACTCGGGTGTGGGTGGGAGGGTCAAGGAAGGGGGCTCATGTACAAGGGTTGGCTGGGGGGCAGCAGCGCCTTTGTAGTGGAGGATGGCAACCCCTGCAGTTGAGTTGTTACCGGCAATGTGGGCATAGACGTAATGGTTATTGGTGGTGGGTAGAGTCTGTAGGATGACAGAATAGCGAAGACCCGAGTTGACTGGAACACGGTCAACAGTAAAAGGAGTAACGAGAGTGCCATCTGCTTCAATAACAGTAAAGCGATGACCAGGAATACTGAAGTATAGGAGAGAAGAACCTTGGCCACCTACTAGACGCAGGCGATATCGTGTGTTGGACTTTACGGTGATGACAGAGTGTCCCTTCCCTTGGCGGAAATTTGTGTCCCACTTGCGGTTAGCTTGGCCGTTGATGAGAACTGCGTCGGGCTGGCCAAGGGGTACAAAGGGCAGACTGGTGACACCCTTGATGATTTCTTCACTTGAACGATGCCATGTTTCCGACAGGAGGATTGTGAGTTCTTTGTCGTGGGCGTACTCGGGATGCAGCTGTAGCGCCCGCTGCCACTCTTGTTTGGGCTCAGTAACAACAAAGGTGCCGTAGATAAACTCGGAGTCAAGGCCAGTATGGGCGTGGTACCAGTAGGTTCCTGATTGAAGCAGCGTGAAGTTGTAAGTAAAGCTTTGTGAGGGATGGATGGGAGTCCGTGTCACAAAGGGAACGCCATCCATTCCGTTTGAGTGTTTCTGGGTGATTCCATGCCAATGCATGGTAAGTGGAGTTTTGAGTTTGTTTGTGACTTGAATGCTGACTGATTCACCCATGGCCACTCTCACTTCAGGACCAGGGATCTGGCCATTGATCGTCATGCCCGCCCGCTCAAAGTTGTCCAAAGAGATTGTCGTAGGCACCACCTCCCAGCGCATCGAGGCTGCTGCAGCTCCCAAAATTAAGTAATAAAATCGCATCTGCCTTCCATCCAAACATCTCCTCCTATTTAAGCTCCAAGAATGTCATAAAGCCATTTCCATTGACGCTGCATAAGCAAGACAATTCAATGCACATGCATTCATTTGATATATTTCCCATAAATTCATAAATGGTTATTTCTAACATCTCCCTTGGTCCACCTATGCTTCAGCCACTCTTGTAGGTGATTTATAGAATCCCAATGGACACCTAGCTGTACAACTTAGAGCCAACTACCAGATGGACATGATAACATAAATTATAAATCAAACACCATCTTTTGAATGGAGTATCCTATGCCCTGAACTAAAGCCACCCTCGTGTCATACCCCTGCAAAAGCCACAAAACACCAAGTCCCTGCATCGTGCAATTTCCCTAGCATGGTTTAAGCACAGCCAACATCAAGCTAAAGTACCAGATGACATTGAAGTTCCTGCTCTGCATGGATCGCTACTCTCCCATAGGAAAGTCAACCCTTATTACGGGCGGAAGCAGCAGGACTAAGTTTTATCAGTGGAGCTGGATTTAGACAAGGTTGCGCCAAAATATTCTTTACAGAACCCAGCTTCGCATTCTCCTGGGACCGAACCTGCAAATCCTATAAGCTCCATCAAGAAAAAAGTAAGTTAACCAAACTATTCCTTGGATGTGCATGGGATGCATTAGCTCAGCCCCGGCTACCTTCCGGTCCTGGGCCGCTCTAGCCAGAACGGAAATACTTCATATTTAAACATTCAAAGTAAATATTTGAAGGTGGTGACCAAGAGCCAAAAACTGGGTATGGCTGCTCGGGGCTTGGCCGAAGCAGCCCTAGATGTGCAACATACCTAGGGTCCATTCACTTCTATTTCACCATACTATACACATTTGTTGAAAATTGATCTGCCTTAGAGCTGCAGCGGACGTAAAGGTGGCAACTACGGTAAATACTGTAATATTTTTGTTCCGAATTTACCAATTTCAGAATTCGGATTCCTCTAACTAGGGAATCCAAATCTTCAATAAATTATTTGAAAACAAAAAGGGTTCCTTCTTGCCGTTTTATGGTGCTACCCGTTTGGCATCTGGTGGAATATTCAGGATGAAACCAAGGGGGTGAGGCAAAAACAAATAGCAAATCTGTAAATATTAAAAAATAAACGCTTTTTTATTTTAAATTTTATGTTCATTTTTATTTAAAAACTTACGTTCCAACCAGACTCACACAACCTAGGGCTGCATCTAACAAGATCCAAAACGGATCTTGATCAGTGGCTAAAGAAAGCTTCAAATCCGGAAAAATTAGGGGCTCCAATTTTTCTGGATTCATTTAAGGATCTGAGATGGATGGATGGTCGCTTTATATGAAGCAGCCATCGTTTCATATCTGAAACAGCCTAATCTACATTTCTTACACCAAATCAACATTACCTACTTTTATAGTACTACTAGGTAGGTTTCCTCCAAGGAATATATATCAATTCAATATGTTTTATTGCATTCCAGCCTTACTTATCATCTTTTAATTTAAAAATAACTTAAATTATATATATTATAAGGAATGCATATAAATCAATATATTTTATTTTAGGCTTACTTCCCATAAGTTTAATTTAAAAATAATTTAAACTATATATAATCCAGGTAATATATCAATTCAATATATTTTATTTTAGGCTTATTAATCATATTTTTAATTTAAATAATTTAAATCATATATAGCATTGCATAACACAAGCATAAATATAAAATAGAAATAAGTAGTGTTAATATTAATTTAAGCAAAACTGAAACAAAAATTTAACCTATTGAATATTTTTATAAATTAAATTGAAATACAGAGCTGATCTGTAGCTTTAAAATAAGCCATTCAGCATTATGATTGGCTTAGTATTCATAATGCTATACTTTTTCGATGGGTACTAAAAGTGGATTTTATGGATCAAATCAAGTCCAAACCTTCAATTACAACATGAGCCCAATTGCAATTCCAACACTTTCTCTATTCTCATATCTAGAGCTATCATGTTTACTACTATTTAGTTCAGAATTCTGATAATTATATAAAAATCACTTTAAATTTTATAGAATCAATATAATCAGAATTAATATTATCTCGCCAGTTACTCCACTGACATCCTTATTAGAATAGTGCAAGGGTAAGCAAGGTTAACTCTTAGGCAACCTGCAGCTACTTGAATCAGGGGATGCAACCATTGGAGCATGCTTACTTTATTATTTAAAAAAAACAGTTAAAACATGCAGGCCAATAACCTCTTACTTGAACCCTCCTTAATCTATCTAATCTGAATCAGATCTCTTTAACCCAATCAAGTTCACTTCCTCCAGAATGGTGTTATCCTCAATAAATGTGGAGGATAGCCTACACTTTGTCTTCAAAGTTAGAAGAGGCTCCTGATTCACTTTAAACTAAATAGAATTAGTATATGTATTAATTAGGTCCTTATCAGAAATTCACAACAACTATTAAGATGAAAATGATATCTAATAGGTTGAACTTTAATCAAAGAGATAAAGTAAGGTCATTACTTGAGTTTGATTTTACTATTATCTCAGGTAACAAATGTTGATCCACTTGTAATCAGAATCTGAAATGCTTTCTGTCAAGTTGGTATTAACAGAAACTGGCTCAGAACTGTTCAGTGATAAACTTAACTATCTTTTTCCATTGTCAAACTCCTTCATGCTGGTTGCTGGAAAGGATTTTTTCATAAAATTAGCATCAGTAATGGACTTCTAAGGAGTGTTGCCAAGGGTTTCTAAATGATGTTTGTCACTGGGTAGGATCCCAGTGGCTCTGAGGGACCTTTGAAATGGTGGTGAGTTTTTTTAGTGCATTAGTAGCATTTCATTTTGGAAGACACAGACCAGACCAAATCACTTCAAAATGTAAAGACCCAACAATTGGGGGAGTATTTTAGCACAATAAGGTACCAAGTTGGCAACTTGGAACCTGGTGAGTGCAGTCACAATGGGATAGACTGTCATCATCCATCAAAAGACCTTTGTGTGTATGTTATAACGTCCAAAATTACCGGCAAAATACATGAGTACATAGTATATAAAGGTGTATATAGCTACAGACCACGTGGAGTGAAGCAAAACCAGCATGGGCCAGGAGTTCTGATTGGAGGAGTTGAGCTGTGCTGACTCCTTGTAAAAGAACTCACCAGATGGGTCCTTGAATGGCCCATGAAGTTGTTGATATTGGTGGCCCCCAATCCCTAGGCAGGCTGTGAGAACAGCTGAGAAGATCAAGTGGTTCATCTTCTAATCCTGGGGAAGGGCAGACAAAGCTTAGTGTCTTTGACTTTCTAGAGGGTAAAAGTTGTGATTGATTTATGTGATAACAATTGTGGGGTAATTTTCTCAATGATAGCACAAACTATCATCAAGTGATTTGGCTTTATTATATACTATCATCCTTGTGGGGCATGAATAGTACAAAACATTGGACAGGGAACCCCAAACACTTGGTGTTGTCTGGAATTCCCTTTTGGGAGTAGGATGGGGATGGTTTGGAAAGCAATGAATGGTTAGTCTTGGCATTGCATGGCTTTAGAGCTTTTTCAGGCACTTTCATGCATTCATATTTAACTTCTGCAGTTGATGCATTAATTGTCATGCTGGGCAGCTTGTAAACCCCCTCCAAATTTGGTAGGTTCCAAATTTGGGCAGCAGTTCCCCCCATTTTTGGGTTTGGGAAAATTGCCTTTTAGGGATTCCTGATTGGGCAATTTCCCCATCTGGCGGCTGGCTGGCTGGCGGCCGGGGTATAAAATCCATTTTTGCCAAAATTTAATTTTTTAAATTTTGTTTCTTCTGCCGGGTGTTTTGCGGCAGTTTTCCAAATAATGGGGAACTGCTGAAATTTTTTATTTTTCTCTTTGAGCCTGATTGTGCCCAAAAGATTATCTTGAAAAAGGGTGTTGTCAGGAATATTCCTGGCACAAAAGCAGGGCTAGCCTTCACATTTTTATTATTGCAGCTAAAATGACCACTTTAGTCGCATAATTATCTTATAGTACACAGAGAGAGCTCATGTGCTGCCCCATATACCATATAGCATCATCTTCTTTTTAAATTTATCCAGTACAATATAATATCACATATTTTAAAGATTATGCTCATTTACAAAAAAGATCTCAACAATACCCTTATCCAGAGCATTATTGATCCTTATCTAAATCATTTATCACATCTTTCGCCCTGTTTTGTGGCTCAGTAACCTTCTTTCATGGTATATAAACTCCAGATCTGCCAAATAAAGACCATATTATCACTTAAATTAATTCTTTTACTTTATTGGAAATTTTATTGGGCAACAGCACCCGTTTCAACAGTAACCATGTCAACAGTGATAATGTTGACACTATAGTAAAGTATGAATTAGATTTTTAATAATGCTGTCTTCTGAATGTTGACACTTTTTTAGTGAATGTAACACTTTTCCCTGATTATTTTTAATATAAAAAATAATCAAGACTAATATATTATACTAAAGTAACCCCAGAAAGCTCAAAAATGCAATAAAAACATACCATGGTTAATAAAAAAAGGTGCTATAAGCAATTATTTTTCAATTTACTATGTAAAAAACACTCTTTATTATAAAAATATTTTCCATTCCCATAAAAATTTAAATTTTAATGAATCAAAAATAAAGATAAATAAAATATTATAGCAGCTAAAAAATGTAATGAAACTCCAATCTTTATTTATTATACTTTTTATAAGCACAACTGAAGATATCTTATACTTTACAGATAAATTAACAAAATAATTTATCCTTCTTATACCACCACCTTGAAATTATACCTGAAACTTACCATTTATGCCTAAAAAGTTTAATAATATCTAAAAAAGTAAACATAATATTTTAACAGTGTCAGACATCCACTGACCATGATATTTTATCATCCACCAGATGATCTTCTAAGTCTTCTAACATTAGGAAAGTACAGAGAACCTGTGACTTTGGCGTAAACTGCAGCCTGAAATATTTGTTTTCATCAAGAGTAGAAAGTCTGACAGGGACCAATGTGACAGAAATTACCAGATAGTAAGAAGCTGTCTCCAAGTAGTGGGGAATCCCCATCCAAATCCACATGGAGTTAATGATTAACCACCAACGCAGCTTCAAATACTGTTTTGTGAAATTTCCAAGGGAGATACCAGGGTTAAGTAAAATGATTAAACCTAACCAAAAGAGCCTTAGATAAATAGCCTGCAAGAGAATCAGAGTGTCTTCAGCATAAAATTCAGGGCATTGAGATAGAACCAGAGTTTCAGCTTCAAATTTAGGGGGAACAACTCTGAGATTGGCAGGCATTGGATTAACATTGGGTGGAGGCAACAACAAAGTGCTGACGGTAGGGCCCATCTTCCCATAATGATCTGGCTAAGAATTAAATTGTAGGGAATGTAGCGCAGCAGGCAAACTACAGGATGCATTTTAAAATAAAGTTAGACCAATTGATATTTGATTTTATTGAGTAAATTTTTTGGAGGGACTCAACTCTTAAGAGTTGAAACAGTGAAAATTAGTTAATATATATCAAAATTTGACTAAGCAATACCACCTGGATCCTTGGCTCCTATTCCTTCCACATTTTCAAGTGAGTATCTAGTCCAGTTTGCGAAAAACCCTTGAGTGATCAACTTCTGATGACCATGCTAATAAATAAGATCATATCAGGTGACCTTCAAATTATGTCAATTTATCAATGTCAGCTTACAAGGGGACTTCAGATTCAACTGGCAAACTGAAGCAGCCGTAACCCATTTTCAATCAATTGTTTGATTTAAGTCTGTTAAATCAGTCAATCTTGTTAAAGGGTTTCTGGCTTTTGAGCCTTCCTACTTGGCCAAGCAATCCCCAGCATTATGGAATTCACTGTGACACCCAAGGCCTAAAGGATTTGGGACGTTTCTTCCTACTTCTGGATATAGATTCATAGTTGTTGTCTCTATATTTTACTATAGAAATTAATATTTTATGTAACATTATGATCTTTTGCTCTCCACTTAATTAGAATTGAATTAGGAAAATTATTCAGAATATCAACTCTTTATTAGACAACTGATATTGAGGTTGGCCTGGTTGCCTGAGTTTATCTGAG
This sequence comes from Entomophthora muscae, assembly GCA_014839935.2. NCBI lineage: Eukaryota > Fungi > Entomophthoromycota > Entomophthoromycetes > Entomophthorales > Entomophthoraceae > Entomophthora > Entomophthora muscae. The sequence goes on along the minus strand of QTSX02005107.1, from coordinate 223,808 downwards.
TTAGCTCACAATGCCAAGAAGAGACTGAAGTAGCTTCAGGGCATCACAGCAGGGGGACCAACCTTGAGTGGGTGTGGTTTGTGAAGAAAGCTTGCTTGACCACTTTCACAGCTCAGTACCTTTTCCAACACTGTACAACTATCCCTCAGTATGAGCAGAGTAGTTGTCTACCTGGGCCGCATTCCAGGGCTAGCTAGCCTGATTGGCTACTGGTTGATGGAGGTGATTGTTACACTATACTGTATCTAATCAGAGCTACTTTAATATATTAGGCTCTGGGTCTTTTATCTTAAAGTGTTTGGCCTGGCAGCCCAGCCCATGGTGAACTCTTCTAGAAGTGTTTCTGACAATGGCCCATATGACAGCCCTCTTGTTCTAAGATATAATTAAAGTTTAGAATATTAATTATTATATGGTGCATATTGAGATTCTTGAAGTCAGAAACTAATTAATGTGTAGCAATTCATGTTTAATTCATTAATTGCAATGTATGAATTTTTTGATGCCAGGATATGATTTGGTTGTTGATTCATTGATCTTGCAGCCTGCAGCCTGTGTTATTCTGTTGAAACCATTTCCAATAGTGATTGAAAGCTGGCCTGTGTTAATTGGTTAAATTTTTTAGTTAGTCAATAACTTAAAATCCTGATAAAAAGTGAAAATTATAAAGATAAAAAGGAAAGCAAGGTTTATTGCGCTAATTAAACCCGCCTGCAAGGGCAGTTGCCACATCTTTGAGGTACTTTTTGATCTTGGCCACCTTATACTTCTTCTTTCCCACTTTTTGTACTGCCTCCTGATACTCCTGATCCTTGCTCTTCTTCTGCTTTGGGGCCGCCCAGTTGGCCAGTTCCTGGAACTTAGAGACATTTCTGGCTTGCTCCACCTGAAACTTCATTAAGAGCTTGTTGAACTTGGGGTTGGCCCCAAATTTTGTCTTCAGGTGTTTGTGCTAAACCTCCAGGCTGGAGATGTTCTTCATCTCTCAATTCAGGAAGGTGCTCTGGAAGTTCCAAGGGGGAGAGGCCCTCCTCTTTCCTCTCCTGGAGGTTGCCTTCTTGCCAGCCCATTGACGCTAAAAGTACTCAAGGTAACCCTTGAAGATGGTAGAGTACTTCTTCTCATAAGTGTCCTCCTGGATTACCTCAAAGCCTAGCCCAGTATGCTCAGGCTTCAAAAAATCTAAGGCAGTAAGCTGGGTCATGGCAAAAAACCACTTTTGTTTACCATCATTGAGGTACTTCTTGAAGAGCTCCTTCTTGCTCTTGAGATGTTTGATAAGGGCCTGGCTAAAATGTAAGAAGCAGCCCTATACTACTCTATTGAAGGTAGCCACAAAGGCTCTGAACTGAGTAAGTTTGAAGTCCTTAATAAAAACCTTTAGCTCAAGTGAGTGTGCATAAGCTAGCTGCTCAGCAGCTAGGGCAGACTCATCCTTCTCAGTGGAGGAAGGGTTTTCTCTGATAGAGTGGGTAGAAGGGGGGAGCTTATTGGTGGTAAGAGAGCTTAACAAATCCTGGACAATTTTAAAGGCTCTGATGTAGACTTCAGTCTTAGTACCAGTCAGGAGGAAGAAAACAGGGGGGATAACCTGGGTGTAAAACTACCCATGCAGTACCCAAAACTGCTTAAAGAGGGTGGGGCATGTTGCAAAAGTGCCATTGCATAGCCAGGTAGTAGCAGTGTTGAGCTTCTCCAGGTTTTGAGTTGTGGTGTAGGCAATGATCCTATCCTTCACTTCCTGCCCATTGTCATGGATCAGTAACATCTCACCATCTTCAGTTTTCTTGAGGGCATTGATGAGGACCAGGTCTTTGATGTCAGTGGCGCTCTTGGCCATGGGGTTTGAGGCTTGATATCTATTACTCAAAAGCTTAACCAAACAATTATGTGTTGGCACCCTCTTGAGATTGGTGGGGGAGAGGGGCTTACAGGCAAGCACAGCCAGCTGGGTTGAGTAAAGATCCTTTGAGGTGAGCATAACTTGCACCAGAAACCATTTGAGAAGGCAGGCTATGGTGATGTTGGGAATTATGCAAGTGTGCTTGCCCTTAATGATTTGCACCTTGTCCCAGTGCTTATTGTTGAGCTGCACTGGGCAAGAGCGGTCCTTGCAGGTGTAATGCCAGCTCTTAAAGCCCCAATTTGCATTATTGCATGAGAAGATATACCCATTTGCCACCATGCCCAGCCCACCCTTTATACTCATTATTGGGAAGTATTTGGGAAAGGAAGAATAAACCTTAAACTTCCCATCAACATTACAAAATTTTGAGCCAACAGAGGGTCCCAAGGGCCAGTAGGAGCATTTCTGAACCCAGGAAAGTAGTCAGACCAGGGCTTGAAATCATCTCCTGATGAGCTGGAATGGGGAGAGTTTGGTGGGAGGAGAAGAAGGGGGCTTGTTGTGGTGCTCCTCATGAGGAGTAGACTTATCCTTGGGAGGAGACTTTTTGGCCTTGTGCCACTTCTTTGAGGACTCCTTGTCTGAAGACAAGTTATAGAAACTGTGATCAGTGAGTGAGTCATCAGATTTCTCTCTTCCAATAGAGAACTAAGTGGATGGCTTAGGGGAAGGCCCGGAAGCAGCCTTCTTGGTTGGTGCTGGCTTTTGCTTTGGGGTCTTGGGGGCCTTGTTGCAACCAAGTTTCCAGACTTGCCTGCCAATGTATCTTACAATACACAGAGGGTGCTTGATGAGTTGCCCCTTGAAGTGTCTAACATCATGAACCAATCTGATGACAATTTCAAATTGTGGGCACTTTCTCCTAATTTGGAGCACTACCAATTTGACCTGCCAATCCTGCACAAGTCATTCCTTGGCTCCAAATCCTACATGAAACATGCCACCCCCTTGTGGCCTGGTGGCTTTCCCATATAGCATATTAAACAGAGTAATCTATAATACACAAGACCTTATTCTTATTATTTCTTTCATTTCTATTGGACTGTTGTCTTCCACAATTCAAATACTGAATCCTCATTGGTTCAGTTGCAACAGTGGTAGCAGTGGTAGGTTCACAACCTATCTAAAGAGAAAATTCCCCCAAGAAAGGACAGAGTACTGGCTGTATGGCTACTCCTCATCAAGAAACATTCCTGCCAATCCCCAAGGGGGACATCCCCAACAGGTACGTCATCTACCAAGACCAACTGGTACTTACAGGCGTGTATAACCAACTCTGCATTGGGCAGCATAATACAAGTGTCATCCAGCCCCAATTAGACCTCTCTAGACACATGCTCAACCTCCAGCTTGAATCCTTTGCAGGAGGTGTCAAAGGAGCTGACATTGTCAGTTGGCTTCACTCCACCAAAACCTGCCTCTGTATATACCAAGTACCTGAGCCCATGTGGGTCACCACTGCTTCAGGCTGCCTTACAGGACCTGCGGCAGTCTGGTTCACCAACTAGGCCAGCCAAGAAATATAAATTAACTGGGCATCATTCAAGGATGCCGTGAAGTCCTGCTAAAGTGAAACATGTTCACCTATTGTTGTGGGAACTCCCCTCCTGGTCATTAAACAGACTGGGTCCATTTCTGAATATTCTTCTGCCTGGAAACAAGCTCTTGCCGCCTCCCCAGAAGCTGTGACTGATGGGAATGCCATGCTCCTTACCTTGATAATTAATGGGCTTAAACCCCACATCTGCAAGTGGGTTACTGCACCTCCATCAACAACTGTTACAAGGCCATTGTGGAGGCCAATAACCAGGCTTCAATGGGCTTCTGCAGATCCAATGACGCACCACCCCAACATTGTTCTGCATCTGGTAGTACCCACAATCAAGTAGGCTGCCACCAGTCTGGCCAACAGAAAACTGGGGTTAAGCGTCCCCACAAGGGGGAACTCAAGTTAGCACAAATTGAGGACCCAGGAAAAGCCTGGGGGTTGTAGTTACAAGAGGTTCTACAACCCACTTGAACCTCACTCTCAATCCTTCCTAGCAAAGAACCCCTGCAACTACAACATTCACAAAGTTTAAATCCTCAACATCTTTCAAGTTCATAGCAACGACCCCATACTCCAAGCAAGCCACTCTTCAAATAAAGTGACTCTCTTGGCCTACCCTTTTTGTTTCTGTGGGCATACCCAAAACTACTGGTGGATACTGGGGCTAACCACAATATGGTTGACCAGGCGTTTGCTGACTCTAAACAACTAGACTGAGTCCCAAGCAGGTTAAGGCAGTATAAGTGGCTGACTCCCGTAGAGTAGCAATTACCCATGAGACAGTACCCTTCTCTGTGAGGATGGGAAACGTCCAGGTTAAGCTCTCTGGGCCATTTATGGCAGGGCTCAGCCACAATTTCATTGCTGGCCTAGACTGGCTTCATCACAACCATCCCTACATTGACTGAGATAATCTGTAATTACCCTCAATAGGAATGGGGTGGGCTTTCATATATATCCCATCAAAATGAACAAGTTGCTTCACAATACTGTGTTTTTCAGAATAACAGAAATGGGTTCACATAATTTCAAGGGGAAAACTAGACTTCAATCAATGCTCAGTCAAAGTTATCTGCGCAGAACTATCTGTGGCCCTCTCCTTGACCACTCCATCTCCACCAGCACTTGTTGTGCTCCTCAAGGAGTACAAGGATGTTTTCAGTGAAACACTGGATCAACTACCCCCTCCCTGAGAGATCCAGCATGCTGTACAGCTGCAAGGGTTGCTTCCCAAAGCACATCCCCTCTATTGCTTGAAACCAAAGGAAGACAAGGCACAACGCCAGCACCTCATAGACTCAGTCACTAAAGGCTTTATCTGCTCCTTGCTTTTGCCATACAGGTCTGCTGTCTTTTTTGTAGCCAAGAAGAACATGTCCCTTTGCCTGGTCACAGATTACCGCGCCCTAAATGAGGTAACCATTAAGAATAAATACCCCCTGCTGTTGATTGACGACCTGTTTGACACACTTGCAGGTGAAAAGGTCTTTAGCAAGATTGATCTCACTGTGGGGTATAACCAGGTCCGCATTGCACCAGGAGATGAGGCAAAAACTGACTTTTGCACGCGCTACAGGTCATTTGAGTGTTGGGTCATGAACTTTGGAATGACCTACACTCCTACCACATTTGCCATGTTAATGAACAAATCATTTGAGGAATTGATTGGGATGTGTGTTGTTGTGTACCTTGATCACATTATTGTCTTCAGTCAAGATCAAACCACACACCTCCAACACCTCCGTGTTGTCCTTGACACCCTTTGGAAAAACAAGTTTAAGACCAAGCTTTCCAAATGTGAATTCCTCAAGTTGGAGCTTCTGTTCCTTGAGCACACTATCTCTGCCCAAGGAATAAAGCCTGGCCCCGCCAAAATAAAGGCAATCACAAGCATGCCACCTCTCACTAATGTGGGCCAGGTGTGTAAATTCTTGGGCATGGTTGCCTATGTGCACAATTTCATCCCCAATTGCAGAGAACTCATTGCACCTCTCACAGAGCACCTGAATACTAAAAAGCTCTTACATTGGATTCCTTCCAGAGATCAAGCCTTTGAGACTTTGAAGCAGAGACTTACAACAGCACCCATAATGCAGTTCCCCAATTGAAACCGCCAATACAAACTTGAGACTGATGCCTCTGACAGGGCCATGGGTGGTGTGTTACGGGTGGAAACTGACAAGGGCATCTTCCTCCCTGTGGAATATGAATCCAGGAAGCTCGCTGACTCAGAACAACAGTGCCCAATCCATGATAAAGATTTAGCAACAATTTTGCACTGTGTCAAGAAGTGGCGCTGTTACCTGGAAGGGGCCACCTTTTCACCCTTTGTCTTGACAGACCACAAGTTGCTCCAATACTTAGACACACAGTCCCACTTGACACGCCGCCAGGCAGGCTGGGTCAAGTATCTATCTCCTTACCAGTTGTGTATCAAGTATAAGCCTGGGAAAGAGCTTATCACAGCAGATGCTCTCTCAAGGCTCTATGTGGCATGCATCACTGGGGACAGGGGTTTAGACCCCAATTGACCAATGCTCTACCTCCAACCTGAAGCAACCCGCTATGAAGGTCTTAATTTGGTAACCATCTCCAAACTGAAGGACAATAAAAGCCAGTTTACTCTGATGCTGACAATGTCTGCCGCCGGGCAGAGACCAGTGAAAAGACGCCCTATATTACCACCACACAACAAGACAACATCATAATACACTACCATCACACCTTGGGTCATATCAGAGGACATAGCTTCTATGAAATCATGAAACATAAGGGTTTATGGCCGTATATGCACCAAGACATCTTGGACCTCCTCAAAAAGTGTGTGCTGTGCAAAAAGGACACATCTAAACCTGCACCCCCCCAAGTCTGTCTTGCCCATTAAGGCCATGGAACTTTTTGAGCAGTGGGCCCTCAACATTGTTGGACCTCTCCCCAAAGACAGACTTGGAAAAAGGTACATCATCAAAGCCATCAACTACTTCACCTGTTGGCCAGTGGCATGGGCAACCACCAGCCACACTTCCACAACCATCACTTGCTTCATTGGCAAGGAAATTGTGGAATGTTTTGGATGACCCAAACACCTCATTACAGACAGGGGATCCAAGCTCCTTGGACATGTCATGAAAGCGTACTGTGCCAAAAATGCCCTACAACAAATAGTCACGACTACATACCATCTGCAAGCTAATGGATGCATAGAGCGGTTGAATGGCTCACTGGTCCAACTGATTGCCAAACTCTCACAGGAACATCCTAATACTGTGTGGTCTGAACATCTTCCCACTGCACTGCTCATCTTACAAGCAATAATCAGCAGGGGCACCAGGTTCAGCCCCAGCACCTTGGCCTTTGGGACACCTGATGGTTTGGCAGGGGGTAGAACAAGGGAAATTACAATCCACAACTCCTGCAAAACCCCCTGTCACCTGCCCCTTCCCTGAGCCAGTGGCGTGTCATGGCCCAAGACATTGAACACAAACAAATTGAAGGAGGGACAAGACACCTCAAGGCCAGATACGCCGTAGGTGACCCTGTTTACGCCCTCAACCCCAATTCAGCCAAATTAGAACCCAACCACTTGGGACCCTTCAAGATAGCCGCAGTCTATGAAAACCACACTTATCAACTTGAAGATGCCCAAGGCAACACCAAAAAGCTTCATAATAATTGCTTGCGCCCTGGCTGTGCCATCACCATACAAAGGTTGTTTGTGCAGACCTTCCCAGATCTTCTGCAGACTCTGATCCTGGTGTCTGGCAACAAACAGGGGGAAAGGGGGGGTGTTGTGACTGAGCTTTCAGATTTTCCTGCCAATGTATCTTAAAATACACAGGGGGCGCTCAATGAGTTGCCCCTTGACATGTCTAACGTCATGAATCAATCTGATGGCAATGTCAAACTGCAGGCACTTTCTCCTAATTAGGAGCGCTACCAATTTGACCTGCCAATCCCACACAAGTTATTCCTTGGCTCCAAACCCTACATGGAACATGACACCCCCTTGTGGCCTGGTGGCTTTCCCATATAGCATATTAAACAGAGTATCCTATAATACACAAGACCTTATTCTTATTATTTCTGTCATTTCTATTGGACTGTTGTCTTCCAGAATTCAAATACTGAATCCTAATTGGTTCAGTTGCAAAAGCCTTTTAGGGACTCTTGATGTCCTTCTGTTGCTTGGAAGTATTCTTGTCCTAAAATAATTAATAAAATATTCTAAAATAAAACAAATTTATTTAAAACTCAAATTAAAACAACTGTAAAAACATAATAAATAAGAATAAAATACTTATATGACTTTTATTGAAATGTAAAACTATTACCCTTGGGTAAAAATATTTATTTTATTAAAGTTTCAAACAACAAGCTAAAAGTTAAAAGCCATATGCAAAAGTACTAACTTAAGATAATTATTTTATTTTAAAAGCCAAAAAAATATGAAAAAGAAAGGTTGAAAATACATCATATCAAAAAATCAAATGTTTTATTTATGTAAAACATAAAGTTTTCCATGTGAGGAAAGAAAATTGTTGACATTATAAAAGAAAATTAGCAAAAATATGCTGAATTCCTGCTGTCAATTAAGAAAATTGTAGATATTATTAGAGACAACAATGGCACTGTTGATATTTTTTCAAAAATTTACTATGTTTTTTTATAGTAGCTTAATTAAATTTAAGCAAACCAACAAATATTAACTGTTTTCAGTGTGTTTTTGTTCACATAATAAAATAAAACCTATTAAAATAAGTTAAAAAATAATCAAATTTATGTATTTATTAATTAAAAATAATGTTTGGGGGTGAAAATATAATGTTTTACCATTGCACTTATGTGAAGTTATTAACAAGTTCTTGTCAAGTATGAAAAGGCAAAGTGTCAACTTCACCACTGATGACATCCTCAATAGCTGGTGGCATATTAATTTAGGCTTAATTGTTCCACTTCTATTTGCTTAAATACATCCCAATGATTGATCACAAGCAAATAGTTGACATTCTTGATTGTCAAAATTATATTTGATAATAAATTCTATAGTAAACTACATTTTAAAGCTGGCTTAAATTATAGGACTGCTGTTGACCACCAATCCATTTATTATTTTAAAGTTGGTATAAGTGACACAGATAAATTTATAAGATGAACATTTCAATAAACTTCTTTATGTGATATAGCCATTTCTGTATATTATTATAATAAAAAATATTTTTAAGTGGGCTATTATTATTTTTATTTTAGATGTGTAAATTTCATTATTAAAAATAAGTTAGGCTTAAAAAGTGTTGACATTGACACTTTTACATTGTGAAAACAACATGATAAAAAATAAGTTTTTATTAGTAAAATTAAAGGGAAAATCTTGTTAAATGATTTTTTATTAAGCTTAGTGTCAGGATTTCTGGATATTGACTAATTAACGGTTTTAACAAAATAAGGCAGGCCAGCAGTTAATTGCTCTTAGGAAGGGTTTCAACAAAATAATGCGGGCCATGGGTTGTGGGATCAGTGATCAAATCATATCCTGGCATCAACATAATCATGAATTACATTTAATTAATGGTATATGCAATTACTGCTCATTAATTAATACACCTCAAACTACCACCTCAAACATGCTTCCCATAATAATTACTACTCTAAAACTTTAAATAAATTCTAGAACAAGAGGGCTGTCATATGAACCAACATCTGCATTACATCTAGAAGAGTCCAACATGGACTGGTCTGTCAGGCCAACCACTCTAAGATAAAAGGCTTTGAGCCTATTGTATTAGAGTAGCTCTGATTAAGTGAAACAATCATCTCCGTGAACTAGTAGCTGTCTCTGGCTATCTAGCCCTGGAAGTGGCCCAGGTAGACAGAAAGAATACCAATCTGTGGAAGATGTCAATTTAGCCTTCTGTTAAAACCACCCCAAAAAGGCTGGGCCTCCTGCTGTGTCACCCTAATGCTACTTCAGTCTCCTTTAGCGTTGTGAGCTAAAACGGATAAAACACAGGCAGGTGGGCTGCCTTAAAGCCAGTCCCTTAGAATAAAAGACTGATGAATTCTTAACAACTTGATGATTGATCCAAGTCTTATTTCCTCAATGTGATCCTCTCTTTAAGTTTTATTAGTGGAGAGCAAAAGATGATACTGTTGTCATACAGTATAATTATCTATAGTAAAATATAGAGACAAATTATGAACCTATATCCAGAAGTAGGGAGATCTGTCCCAAGTCCTTCAGGCCTTGGGCCCTGTCAGACTTGTTACTTCTGATGGCAACAAAATATTCAGGGCCAAAGGTTACGCCAAAGTCACAGTTTATCTGTACTTTCCTAATGTTAGAAGACTTAGGATATCATCTGGTGGATGATAAAATACCATGGTCTGCAATTTTCTGACACTTAGTATTAAATTGTGTCAAAATGGTCACAATTTTGTGATGTTTTCTGGGTTCACACCCCTGAGCGCTTTAAAAAATGGGAATCAAGCTAGAACAACTAGCAAAAAATTTAGTTGAATTCAATTTTTGAGTCAACAGTGGCCATTTCAACAAAGTATCAACATGGCCACTGTTTAAATGGGAGCTGTTGCTCTCCCTGATTCATGGCTCTGAAGTAGATTGGTTCCTTGATGGCTCCTCATTCAATGTCCCAACTTCCTACAAACCTTTCATCTTACATGTGGCTCTTTAAGGTATACTATCATCAGTCATACATTCCTTTTCAAAACAGACATCTCTGTCCACGGCAAACTAGGAATAAGTCATACATAAGCTCTTCTAGATTTCAACACAAGCCTTGTTTGTATACTCCAATAGTAAGGAGTTTAGTGTCAACTAAAAAATGAGCAGCTATTTTTGGGCTAGTGATGGATGAAACAATAGCCTCTGTGATCATAATACCCTCCAAACTTAACCCCCTGCCCCTCCTCCCTTTACCAGTCCTTACTTCATTTACACCTAATTGTAAGGTCTTGCCCATAATGGTGCAAGGTTATAGACTAAAGTGTGTAAGGCATTAGTATTCAAATTTAAAAGATATAAGAACGTAGGAACTGTCTGTAAGATAATCTTACAGAACCCTGCTAAAAACCTGTATTGTGTCACAAATGGGGTAATAGAGTGCAAAAAACCTAAACAAAGAAGATAAAATAAATTGTTCAATAGTGAACAATTTGTAATTAAGGGAATATCAATATTAGGATATTCACCATCGGCAAATTGATACATATAACTATTGAAAGATTCTTTAAGGGAAAAAAATGGATACAACAAGCCTAAGTCTTGTTGTTTTACAAGTTCCATTGGATTTAAGAAAAGGGAAAGCTAAACTAAAAGAATGAATTAAAAAACAAAATTCTTAAAATTACAAATCTGAAGTTAAAAATTGTAGAAGTTGAAGGGAAGAAATCACTTATAATTCTGGCTTAAAGCCTACTCTTCACAAGCTCTTTATTTATAGTTAATTCTTATTAAGTTAAAACTGATTGGCATAGGGGAACAACAGCCAAGGACAGGAGAAACTGGAGAAGTTGAGCAAGAACCCAGAGGAAAATGAGGAAACAGAAACCCAGTAAACCTGCAGATCAACAACATAAACATGGGGGAGCGGCAACGACGCAAGCAGGGGTTTCAAAAGGTAAGTGAGTGAAAATATTCTAACTTTAAAATTAGATATATATACATATAGAAGTAAGAGCAAACAACAGAGCAAACAACAACAATTAAAACGCAAAAAGCATCAAAAAACAAGGTAATTAACTTATAATACTTAAATATCAACTTTTGATTTAAAATTTCAAATATTAAAATAATGAAAGATTAAACCAAACAAAAATAATAAATATGATAAACCTAAAGAGCCTGCCCTTTGGGGCAGGGCATGATATTACCCTCTCCAGATCCAAGCTCAAGATGTGCTTGGATATAAGAATTGATGACCTTGGGACAGTTTCCAAGATTAGACAATGGCTCCCAAGAGCTCTCCTCAACAGAATATCTCTTCCAAAGAACCAAGTATTGGAGTTTACCATAGTGGTAAAAGTGGTTGATAATGGAGTCAACCTCATATTCAGGGATCCCTTGGACCATGTGAGGAGGAGGTGCTTTGTTGTTCTGATAAGAAGGAGGAGGAGAAGTCTGGAGTTTGAGGAGCAACACGTGGAAGACGTCATGAATGCAATACCCTGGAGGAAGCTGGATATGATATGCAACCTTCCCAACTCTTTCTGTTACAATAAAAAGCCCTATGAACCAAGGGCCAAGTTTACGGGAAGGCCATCTGATAGGAAGATTCTTTGTATTTAGATATACAAGGTTGTTGACCTGGATGCCTTTTCCCTCTTGACAATGACGGTTGGCCTGGACCTTGTAAACCTCAATAGCCTTAGAGAGATTTTCTTTTAAGAAATTCTGGATGAGTTTTAGCTGTACAAGAAACTCCTTGGCTAACAGGGAACGGACAGAGAAGGTGACAGAAGGGACAAAGGCAGGAGTTTAGCCTAAATTTGCCAGGAACAGAGTCATCTTAGTAGAGGAATGGGGAGTAGCATTGTAGGAATACTGGGCCATAGGTAGGTGAGAAGCCCAACTGTATTGTTGTTTGTTGGAAAACAGTGAAGGTAACATTCTAGTATCTGATTTGTATTTTTGGTTTGCCCATCAGACTGGGGATTATAAGAGGTGCTAAGAGAAATATGAACACCTAGCTGAGTCATAAACTCATTCCAGAACAGGGAAAGGAATTGTGGTCCATGGTCAGAGACAATATATCTTGGAGTACCATGGTGGATGAAGACGTTTTTAACAAAGAGAGAAGCAGCCTGCTTCTCAGCAATGTTATAATTGCAGGGAGCAAAAATAGCCTGCTTTGAGAATCTGTCTACAATGACCAGTATGGCGTCAAAACCTTTGGACTGAGGAAGCTGTACAATATAATCCAAAGAGACAGACTGCCAAGGACCTTCAGGGACTGGGAGGGGACATAGAAGACCCACAGGTTTCTGGGTGGAGTGTTTGCTTCTCTGGCAAAATAGGCAACTACTGATGTATGACTTGACAAAGGTGGACATCTTTGGCCACCAGAAGTGATTGAAGAGTTTAATAAGGGTTTTCTTATATCCAGTGTGGCCTGCAGCAAGGGAATCATGGGATGTTATGGTTAGAAGCTGTTGAAGGTCTGGAGAAGGAACTATCAAAATGTTGTTGAAGTATAACACACCATCTAGCAGGGAGAAGGAAGGATTTGTGACTGTCTTATTGTTTGTAAGAGCATCAATATCTGAGACAAGGCTTTATCGGAAAGCTGGGATTTGTGGATTTGCTTCAGTATATTGGGGGCTGTAGTACTGATAACATTAAGTTTCAGAAAGCTCTCAGGTGGAAGGACCATCTTGGTGTTAAGGAGTTCATAGTCTTTGTCAACATCAGTTAATGAAGAATGACAACTAAGCGCATCAGGTAGGGTATTAAGTACACCTTTCTTGTAAACAAGCTTGAAGCAGAAATTTGGCAGCTCCAATACCCATCTAGTGTGTCTTTAGGAGATGTGACATGACTCGGTGAAGTAAAGCAAGTTATTATGGTCCGTGTAAATGAGGAAAGGCTTGTCAAGTCCCTCAAGGTAGTGACGCCAATGCTTGAGTGTTTTGATGATGGCAAGAAGTTCCTTGTTGTGTACGGGGTAGTTTTGTTCACTGAAAGGTGTTTTTGGGAGAAGTATGCAACAGGGTGTTGCATCCCACCCCCCAAGCTGAAGTAGAACACTGCCAACGTCATAGTTGCTGGCATCAGTCTCAACCAAGAAGGGTTTGGAAGAATCAGGCATCAGGAAGACGGGAGTGGAGACAAAGACGGCCTTTGTAGCCTCAAACACAAGCTGGGCCTCAGGTGTCCAGAAAAAAGGAATGTAAGGATAATGTCAGGGACCCACTTGACAGGGAACAAGTTCCCTAGCTGGTGGACCAAAGCCCCTAAGTTCAATCCTGCTATTACCGAGCCAATAGGAACTGTGACCATTACAAGGTGTCCTAGGTGTCCCAGGTAAGAAAATCTTCTGAACATGGAACTGAAACAACCAAGTAGATAGTAACCCATCACGTACGTTAAGAGGTAAAGGAGGTGTAAGGTCTAACCAGAGCAGGTTTGGTAGGAGGTGGAGTAAACAAACAACCATACTGGAATTTACGTCCCCAGTGGCTGGAAGGGTATTTGAACCATCCGTGAGTGAGGGATACCTTTTGATGGGCGTCATCTGGAGAAGAGTTGTAACAGTCAGTTGTAGGTGTTGGGTTTTCCAAGGTTGATACCACTGGCAAGAATGAAGCTAAAAACCAGGATAGGAATAGAATTCCTCTCATGGCTTCAAAAATATGTTATCAGAAGATGAAGGAGTAGCAGGTGAAGGATAAAATCTTTATTGTTGGAACAAAGAGGAATGATAAGAATAGCTCACTTAAATACCCTCACAATGAAGGCTGGGACATTTGAGTGGCACTTTGAGAATAAGAGGGATTTTCATGGATGTGTGATCAAATTAATACCTTTTCTCAAATACTGATGAAATTGGAACTTAATAATATAAATTGTTACAAGGTTGAAACAGAGGAACCAGTGATAAGCCATAAGGCTGTAGATAATTAAGCAGGTTGTGTTAAAGTAATTGCTTAAAACTAAGTACGGAGCTTGGCTCAAATATAGAATCAATTGATTCCAGAGCGGCAAGGAAGACAGCTGCAGCCAATCAGAGCGCAAGCGGTAAGTGATGTTGTTAAGTGGATTATTAACCTTTTCAAAAACAGGTTCAAAAGCCAGAGCAAAAATTGAATGAATGAAATCAACATAATTAGGTAAACTAAGTTGAATTGTTGATTCATTATTAACGCGGGCCCTTCTTTAGGGTTTTGAGTTCAATCCCCGTTAATCTCCTTTTTGGTAAACAAACTGGTTTTAAAAACATTGTTGTGGTTTTTTTGTAAAGGATTTCAGGCCAAGATTGTCAATAAAGTTAATGTAGTAAGGGAAAGAATTCCTGACAGAGAAGTGAGGGTAGTGAGTGGCAAAACTAGAGAAGAAAAATTTTCCAAAAACTTAAGGCAATAGTTTGCCAATCCAAGGAAACCACAAAGTTGTGAGCAAGTCTTGGGAACAGGCCAGCTTTGGATAGCATCCACCCTGCTAGGGGAGACAGTGAAACTGTTTTGAGTGACAATGTAGCCAAGAAAATCAACCTCGGTGCAGAAGAATGAGCACTTAGAAGATTTTGCAAACAGGTTGTAGTCTCAAAGTCTCTGAAGCACTTGGCAGACATGGGCAACATGGTTGTCAATGGAAGGGGAGTATATGAGAATATCATTGAGATAGATAACAACAAACTCGTTAAGGAAGGGCAGAAGTGCCTCATTCATTAAGGCCTGGAAGGTTGACAGAGCGTTACATAATCCAAAGGGCATTACATTGTACTTGTATAACCCAAATGAGGTACAGAACGTGGTCTTCCATTTGTGGCCAGGAGAGACTCTGATCTGGTTGAAAGCGCTTCAGAGATCAATCTTGGTGTATACAGAACTACCAGCAAGGCAATCAGTCGAAGCCTCAGCAGAAGGAAAAGGGCATCTATCCTTGATTGTGATCTCATTGAGAGCTCTATAGTCTACACAAGGGCGCTTAGAGCCATCAGATTTACTGACAAAGAAGATGGGGAAGAACATGGAGACGTAGATTGTGAGATGAAACCTTTGGAGAGTTCCTCATTGATGTAGTTCTTTAGTAGAGTTTTGTCTGAATCAGAGAGAGGAATAAGCCTTCTCCAGGGGAGAGTGGTGCCTGGCTTAAGGTTTATCTGAATATTGTAGGGCCTCTGAGGAGGTAGCAGGTTACATTCCTCCTTGCTAAAACAATCCTTGAGGTCAGAGTAACAATAAGGTAACCCATCTTTGTCCTTGGCGGAAAGAGTATCTGGGATTGTACTAGAGATAGCAGTCAGGTTTGGTTTGGAGGAAGTTGAGCCAATAGTACCAGGTACAAGGGATAACAATTTGACAACGTCATTGCATGTAAATGATATCTTGTTATTTGGGTGATCAAAGTTAAGCAAAGACTCTCTCAACCACAGGAATCCAAGGATGAACAGGAAGGATAAGTTAGGGGAAGAGTTACACAAGACGCAAAATGGGGAGCCCTCCAAGTCAATGGTGACGGGTTGGAGGATAGGTGTGGCGCCAATGAGAGTGCTGTTTCCCACCTTAACATCAAGAGATCCAAAAGCAGGGAGTCCAAGTAGTTTAGTGAGTTTCTCCTCAATGAAGTTGGCATCAGCACCAGTGGCAAGAAGAGCAAGCACCTTGATCTTTCCCAAAGGTCCATGAATGGTCACTAGGACAGTAGGTGACTTGGAAGTGTTGTTGAGGAAAAGCAAAGTGAGAGTGGAGATCTTGTTGATAAAGGAGGAACTTTTGAAGAGAGGGAAGGCTGGTAGAAGATGATCCTTTGATCCACAGTAAGAGCAGAGGTTGTTGTTTCTTCTTCTAAGGACTTCCTCAACAGTAAGGCAAAAACCTCCCTCAGACTTTGGCTTGGTACCAGATGGAGGGGTTGAAGAAAGTGGGGCCTTGTCTGGAACAAACAACTGGGCTGCAGGGGATAGATTAGAAGGAGAGTGTGTTTTTGAGGAAAGGTATTTCCAATTCCACTTAACCACTTCTCTGATAAGAGGCTCTGGTTTGTCAGGGAGGTCATGATGTACCAAAAATTCCTGGAGCAATCTGTTAAGGCCTATCTTGTAGAAGCTGCAAGCCTCAGCGTCAGAGGCTTGTAGTCTTGGCTGGAGGGAGAAAAACTTCCAATTGCATTTGCCAAGTGGAAGAAAACCTTGTGTGAGACCTGCAAACCGGGAAGCAGAGGGAGTGGACAACTCCTCGTCCTCTCCAGAGAAGGATAGGAGTGAACTGACAAAGAGATCATAGTTCTGGAGGATACCTGGGTTGCGTATCAAGTGAGAGCTAAACCAATCTCTGTAGTGACCAATGAGCTTCTCTGCAAGATAGAGGACCTTCTGGGAGGCGGTGGAGAACTCAGACCCATAACCATTAAAGTAGACCTGTGCATAAGCTAAAGTAATAAAAATACTAGGGGGTGGAGAACTATGAGCTAAGGTATTGAGAACTACTGTTTGGTTGGTGTAAGTAGTGGGGGTATGCTCCTTCTTATTACAAAAAACCTTATTATATAGCCAACCAAGTAAAGAAACTACTAGAGATAACAAAGTTATAATAATAATAGAGAGAAAAAAGGCTAAAAAGATGATAGATGAGATCAAAAAAGTATTGCCTGGGTCAATCCCATGGGAAGCCAAAATAATGTAAGGTCTTGCCCATAATGGTGCAATGTTATAGACTAAAGCGTGCAAGGCATTAGGATTCAAATTTAAAAGATATAAGAACATAGAAACTGTCTGTATGATAATCTTACAGAACCCTGCTAAAAACCTGTATTGTGTCACAAATGGGGTAATAGAGTGCAAAAAACCTAAACAAAGAAGATAAAATAAATTGTTCAATAGTGAACAATTTGTAATTAAGGGAATATCAATATTAGGATATTCACCATCGGCAAATTGATACATATAACTATTGAAAGATTCTTTAAGGGAAAAAAATGGATACAACAAGCCTAAGTCTTGTTGTTTTACAAGTTCCATTGGATTTAAGAAAAGGGAAAGCTAAACTAAAAGAATGAATTAAAAAACAAAATTCTTAAAATTACAAATCTGAAGTTAAAAATTGTAGAAGTTGAAGGGAAGAAATCACTTAGAATTTTGGCTTAAAGCCTACTCTTCACAAGCTCTTTATTTATAGTTAATTCTTATTAAGTTAAAACTGATTGGCATAGGGGAACAACAGCCAAGGACAGGAGAAACTGGAGAAGTTGAGCAAGAACCCAGAGGAAAATGAGGAAACAGAAACCCAGTAAACCTGCAGATCAACAACATAAACATGGGGGAGCGGCAACAACGCAAGCAGGGGTTTTGAAAGGTAAGTGAGTGAAAATATTCTAACTTTAAAAGTAGATATATATATAGAAGTAAGAGCAAACAACAGAGCAAACAACAACAACGACAATTCAAACACAAAAAGCATAAAAAACAAGGTAATTCACTTATAATACTTAAATATTAAAATAATAATTATGATAAACCTAAAGAGCCTGCCCTTCAGGGCAGGGCATGACACTAATCAAGTTTTTTCTCCTACATTGTATTTTCCCTTGTAAATCCCTCCCATTATTGTAAATTTTTATCATTTCCTAGTCAAAAGACTTGATATATCATACCAGAAATTTCTGGGTGGCTTGAATAATTGAGATTTATTATGACCAAGGCACCAGTATCTCAGAGCCCCCAGCTCACTGTAATCCACTTAAAACCTATAATTCCACCCCCAGTAGAAAGATAAAATCCAAGTCAAACTGTACTGGCAGTAATTCCACACAGCAATGATAAACATAAATATGAGTGTTAGGAACCCACCCACTTGGAAAAATATTACCAATTCTTTTGGGCAAGTGAAAAAAGATTAAGCTATGTGATGATATTACCAATAAGGTCTGATACTATCCCCATATGGAATATCTCCCCAAGTATTCAATATTTTTCAGAAGAGTATTGAATCTACTCAAGAGATAGTACATTCCCAACTAATTTAACAGAAAAGGTGGTGGCTATAGGATGAAAGATCTGGAAGCCACTTGGTTTAACACAAAGGGGAATAGACTTAGGATCTTTCTTTACTGGAGGATTCTCATAAAGTATGAGAGTAGTGTACCACTGCCTGGTAAACATGCAAAACCAATTGCCATAGGAATAGGCAAAGGCATTGGTGCCAGAACCAGGGTTAGTTCCTACTTACATAGGGGTTAACATGATATTTGATAAAAGGAAAACTAGCAGCCATTTATACCCCCAAAGACCCTCAGTTAGAAGCCATGAGTAATTTCATGGTTAAAGTGTTTATTCTTGAAGGTAAGATTATAAAATAGTTTGGGTGAGCATGAAATTTATTAATTGAGCAATTAAGATAAAAAGTTTTGTTTAAATAGATGCAAACAAAATCAAACAGAGCGAAAACAGTTTACAGAAAGTGTAAAGATCTCAATCTTAGGTGGAAGAAAGGGAATTTGCATGGAATTTTGAGAGTTTGGAGCAGATTTTCAAAAGGCTCCAATCAACAAAAACTGATCTTATTAAATGATGATTAGTTTTAGGAATCAACATGATAAGGTTGTGTCAAGTATATACTTCTTACAAGTATAATAAACAAGTTAATAGAGAAAATTAAAAAGAGAGTGCTATTTTATTAGTTATAAGTTTAGAGTATTATATAGTATCATTAGGAGCCACATGTTGTCCATTTATGTCATGGTAGTCATGGGGCTTGTCTAGGTAATGTTCCATTCAGGACTCAAAAGGCTTGATCCCCATAATAGACGGGTGAATGATAAGAGTACCACCGACTTAATGATTAGTCAGGGAATCACTCAGGGAATTTCTTCCACAAGAGGGAGAAATCATGGATGTCATGACAGTATGATAACTTATCTTTGCTACTAAAGTTTAGATTAAACTTATGAGTAGTATAAAAGATAAGTGAATTAAAAAATGATATTTTATGGAGATAGAAAGTGGGCCTTTTATGGATGAGAGTGTGCCACATTGTATCCATAAAGATTGTGATGCATAACTGGGAAAGTTTTTGAAGAACAAGGATATATTCTAGTGGGACCTATGGATCAAGTCTTGAGTTTCTTTTTACTAAGTTGTTTTTTAACTTCTTGGGAGGGAGTTATCAAAGATTCTAATACAAAGATGGTTTATTGAGCAGCACACATTTGGAAGTTGACATTTTAATTGATAGTTTTTGAACTTTTCTAGCAGAAAATTTAAACACTTTTTTTACAAGAAGTGCAAGATAAGTGCTCTTAATTTTCAACGTTACTTTCAAAAGTGCTTTTAAGGCAGGATATATAAGGTTGAAATCAGGAGCCCATTTAAGCAGTGTGTTCTTCAGATTTTCTAATTGTAAAAAAATTAGAATTAAATCAAAGCTAAAATATTATCAAATTGTGACAAACGTAATAGTATGCTTATGTACCAAGACAACAGAAATAACTAACCACGTTTCATGAAACTTTTTGAAACATGCATTGCCAAATAAGAAATAAAATAGATTATCGCTAAAAGCCATAGTTAAGCCAACTAGGATCCTTTGCCGATTTAAATGCAATGCGATCGGAAATCAAGGAGAAGTCCCATTACAGAAGTCGAGAGGAGCTTGCATAGAAGGTGGGGAGTGCCAAATAAAGAAGGATAGAGCTAAACTTAGTCCAGCTCCCAGGAGAATCATAAGAAAATCGACGGTGGTTTGGTAAGGAGAATTAGAGATTGAGACGGGAGCAGAATGGAGGTAGGCTGATGGGAGACTCTTGAGGGCTTTCCGGTGGAGTAGCGCTGGAAATATAAAATAAAGGGGAAGGCAGAAGATGGCACCAAAAAATGCCACGAGCTTTTCAAGATGGCGCGCGCCCCCATAAGCGAGTGTGGCCAAAGTTAATGCGAGTAAAGTCCTGAAAAAGTTCTTTTTCCATTTGACTCCAGGCGCCGCTTTTCCTGAAGCCCGCGGGAAAAGGCACATTTCGAGAATGCGAATTGCAGGGAAGAGTTGCAAGGGAACGGCAAACGATACCGCCAGAGAATAGATAAGGCGGATCGTTTGAGACATGGGCTCGGCGGCTGGCAGATTACGTAAAACAACTACATCTACTTTCTCACCAAACGCAGCATAGGACAACGACCCAACTGTCAGCAGAACAAACGTGCTAAAAAGCAGAGCTATACCAAGAAGTCGAGGAAAGCGGCGTGGCTCTTCCATAGATTCTGCAATAGGCAAAACCAACCCGACGCCTTCAAAAGCAAAGATCGCCGTGCCTGCCATGAGCGCTATTCCTGCTGGATTGAAATTATCTATTTGTTTAACCGAAGCGTGGATTAACTCATTGATATCAAAGTAGTAAAGATAACTTAGGCCGGAAATGATAAAAATATCACCAAAGAAGGCTGCCATGGAAAAATATTTGATCTTTCGGACCATCGACATGGGAATGTAAATAATTAGTTGAGCAAAAATTAGGAACTCTTCAGATGGCTTAAGCTTGCAATTAGAGAAAGATAGAATCAACTCGTGAATGTTTTTGGCCACAAATATAGTATACGCTATACAATATCCAAACTAAAAAATCAGAAGAGTTAAAATAAGACGAAATACCTGAGAAAATAAAACTGAGGCTGATATAATATACCGAGCATGCTTTCCATAGAGCCGATTCGCAATCTCGGCATAGCTTCCTCCCAGAAGGCGATGACACTCGATAAGTAACATAAGACTGTACAGTCCCACTAACGATACTGCAACAACAATAATGGAAGATAGGATCATGCCACCATTATAAAACGCCCTTGGTAAAAAGAGAACTCCCGCACCCAGAAAAGATTTGATGAGGAGAAACAATACTTTACTGGAGGTGGCAGGTGTCTGATGGATTGCTTTTCTCCTTTCAACAGGCAAAAGTGGAGATGCCTCATTGAGAAGAGGAGATGAGAAACCAGAACCATTTAGAGGGTGATTTATAGAAGCATTCTCAGAATCCTGCTCGGAAACATCCTCATCCTCATCACTTGGATAATCTTCGCCAGCAAAATGCCCATAAAGCGCAAGGAAATCGATAAAACTTCTGGTGATTAAGTTTGGAGTTCTTCCCTCTGCGTAGGCTTTCTGCTGGACGAAATGTCTACGAAAGCCCCCTGGTAATAGAATCTCATGGGCGTTATATCTATCTGAAGAATCATCCGGCTCCTGATCCATTAAGCCTGGGAAGGAATTGGACCTTTTCATCCTAACAGAACTTTCGTGAGCAAATTGCCATCTATAAATTTCACGGGTAATCGCGCCCCCTTGAAGGGCAAGCGCTGAATTAGAAGGCTCTAGTTGTCTTTGTAAAAGACTTCCAGAGCTTGAAGAGTTCATAGAGGAAGTTTCAACATTTTTATTTCTCCCGGGAAGGACAAGATGCTTCCGAACAACCTTAGCTGCCTCATCAGAAGATAAGGGTATGGTTGAATTACTAAAATCAATAGAGTCCCTTGGACTTCTGGACCTAATACTATTTCCTGTTGATTGAGGTAGGTTGAGTTGTGGGGGATCAACGAATCGGCTTCGTGGCCGTGATAAATGACTTTTGGAACCTGCCTCTTCAAAAGAGCCATAATACATTTTAGATACAGCGTATATATAACGGAAAAGGCTGGTGATTAAAAGATGAAAATTAAAGAAGGCTGCCTTCTAATAAAATTTTAAAACTAGACGGACGCCACGTATATTATGGCGTTTTAATTTAGGAACAAAAGTGAGTTGGAGTAGACTGAGTTCAGCATTGAATTGGACTTGCAGAGCCGAATAAACTGCTCCAACCGGGTAAACCATTCCCTCAATCCGGGGGAAGCTTGTTGCAATAATTATTTTTTGTCCTATGCTTTGCCAAGTAAAATTGATTGATGTTATAGCTGCTTTTAGGTAAAAAAATGAAGATGCTTATAAATACTTTAACAGCCCTTCAGAATTTTTACCTCCCTTCAGAATTTTTACCTCTCTTCAAAATTTGATTAGGCCACTGAACTTATGCTATACTACAAGAACATAGATCTAACTAAATGACATATTTAAACCACCTACTAGCCCTGTTTGAGCTTATATCTGCCATAAATCCAGAATATCCATTCCAGCCATCAGAACTCAAAGGCTTGCCAATATAAACTAGTGTTCACTAATAGTTAAATTCACTTGCTAAGTTTGAACTATATTCAGTATGTATACATGTCTCACAACAAATCTTTCCCTAATACAAATATTTAATATATTAAAAATGGCCCATAACAAGAATCCAAAGGAAAGTCTTTTGTCAAGCAAAATGAACACAAAAGCCACTCAGACTGGTATAAAAGTATTCACTCCACAAAATTAATATAGCTCAAAGAATACTCTTAAAAAGTTTTTTTAAAGGCAGCTTCATGAAACTTACCCTAATTGTCAGGGTGAAGTAGAAAGAGAGTTTTTTGTAGTCAATCAAATGGGGAATATACACCCAAATTAGTATGACATTACCAATAAGGAGAAGATGGTGTGTGTGTTCTGAAATGATAACCTTTGAAGAGTGAATATGAAAAGGTACAACAGATGATAATGCACAGGTACAAGAGTAAGACTTTCATTTGGCTCAAGATCAGAGAATCAGCTGCATAGATGGGTTCACACTTGATTTTGCGGATTTCATGAATCATTTAATCAGGAGGAGGAAGATTTCCAGGAGATCACAATGGTGAGTGTGGGTTTCCTGTTCACCAGTCCCCATAGTATATCCTGGGTCATAGCCAGGGACTGGCTGGAAGGAGTTGTCATTCTCTAGTAGGGGACAATATATCTCAGAAATATGTATAGGGGTCAAAATGGGCTTTTATTCACTCTCAGAAGAAAGATCCCCTTAGAAGCCTTCTGGTATATAGCCTGGGGGTCAGGGAAACAGTTGATATGTACCAATACTTGGAGTCCTCCAAAAATCTCTTGGACTTCTTGTACTTGGTCTCAGCTCTCTGTATAGCTCTAGTGGCCTGGGTTCTTCTACTTGATCCAGTCTCTGAAAAGCCTCAGCTTGATCCCCTTTTTATAGATCCTTGTTTCAGTCCTTGTTTCTCTCAGATCTCTGGTTTTTCTAGGCTTAAACTATCCAGTTTCTTCTGCTCTACAATATATTAATCCTTTTAACTTACTTAAGCCAATTGAAAACCAGCTTTTTATGCTTCATTCCCTCATTTTTTTAGGCTTAAACCCTTCAGGTAAAGCACTTAAAACAGTGATCAAACAAGCTTTGACCTGCAGCCAATCAGATGCCCAGATCAAACTATTTTTCAGAAACTTTTACCCAAATGACTTGCTCTTGACCCTGGTTCAAACCCAGTGCTGTCTCTCTCTGGATAAACACCTGCTCCGTGTTTCAAACAATTTTGCTGTGATTTCTGCCATGTTTCTCTGGGCAAACTTGAGCGCTTCCACCTATGTTTTACTAAGGGGATTTTTTAACCCTAATTTCTTCAATGTTTCTCCAAGTTTCTACGTATTTTCCTCAAAATTTTAGCCATTTGAAACCATTTGTCACTTGCTTCTCACCTCACTTAATCATTTCAGCAAAACTCCAGCCTTTGTCCTCAAAGTTTCTCTGTCCTGTTTTCCCAGCATCTTTGGATCCTTTTTATCAATCAATTACTTATAAATTCACAGTTTATTTTCTGTGAATTATTTCCTGCTTTCCACTTATTTCTTTATATGATATTAATCTTAATCTTTTTATCATATTTTTGGCAGTTTAATTAATTCTTTTTATTGCTTCTTTCTTATTATCAATCCTACTTCCAACAGTCTAAATCCAACATTCATTCTCCTTCATCTACTTCTTCTGGTCCTTCTCAACCAACTTCCAGTTCTCCAGATATTCCTGCTCCATAATCTTCTAATCCTTCAGCTAGTCCTTTTCCATGATCTTTCCAGTCCTTCACTATGAACCATCTTGGTTCCATTCCTCACTTTGATCTTCCAGTCCCTCAACTATTCTTCACTGTGATCATACAGTGTGTCTTACTAGTCTTCACAGTTGATCCTACACTATGAAACACTGTGGTTCCATTGTCAGTCCCTGTTACCAATACCTCAGACTCAGGCAATAAGTCTACAAGGCTACTTATGTTTGACTGGGCCCCTGCAAGTGACCTCCACTTGTGCCATTCAACCACAGACAGTTCTCATGTCTGTGCAGTTGTCTTTACTCACTCAGGTGATTAAGTCTGAGCTTTTAGTTGCAAAGTAATCAGCTTTACTTTCCAGAGGCCTGATCATTATCAAGTTCTGCATCTGCTTCCACGAGCAAATACCCTGACAACGCCTCTGAGAATATCTATGTCCCCAATGGTAGCTTCAGGACCTCCCCAAAGCTTTCAGGGAAACACAGACAAGGACACCTTACCAGTCCATTAGGTAAGACGATTACTCACAGACCTCCTGTAAGTGCACAAGGGCACATAGAGCTATCTCAGCTCAGCTCCTTCCTTCCTTAGCAGTCAATGTTACCTACTAGGGAGAAGCGCCATTCCCCACCTCTAGTAGCCAATGTTACCTAATGAGTGGAGACACCTAACCAACACCCTAGCAGCCAATGTTACCTGCTAGGCTACCACATTCCCCACCCCTAGTAGCCAAGGTTACCTACTAGGTTCCTACCTGTTAAAAGCCACTAGACTTTCTCTTGGCCAAGATTAGCCCCACCTGCAAAACTGCCCAACATGTGAACCGTCACAGTGAGAATGTAGAGTCTAATAATCTGGTTGTTACAATTGGATTGGCAGATATTGAAATAAGTGAATTATGAGGCAAAATATTTAATGAGAAGAAAATATCAAACTACTAGAGTAGTTTGTTGAAACAGGTTGTTATCTAAGGCTCTTGAGTGCACCTTAATGAGGTGGCCTCATTTTATTTAATATTTAGTCAGCTTACAGACACAACAAATGGTGGTTCTGTAAGCTGTTACCTGACCTCCAAGGAGGTCGGAATTTGGAGTCCAACAGGAATTTTTTTTGAAAAATTGAGTGTGGGGCATCAGCGCCCTGCTCAGACTCATTTTTTTGCGCCACCACCCTCTTGTGACTGATTTTTATATTTAAATCTATATCACCACAAGCAGGTGGGGCTTTGGGACGGGTTTTCCTGGGTGGCAGCACTTTGTCCTGGTCATACCCTGGAAAAATATGTTCATGACACCAATGTTGAAATCAGAATGTGCATCACAGTTGCCAATGTATCTCACAATGCACAGGGGGCGCCCAGTGAGTTTCCCACAACAGATCTACCGACACATTCCCTCTAGATTCCCCAGAATTTCAGGATCACATATTCCCTTATAAGAGGTGGATCTAATTATGAGTTCAATCATAACAATGACCTTATCCATATCACTGCTATAAGTGCCATCCCTGTAGTGGTTCAATAGCCCTTCATCATGATATAAGGACTCACATTCTACTCAGTAAAGATCATATTTTTTCTGATCTTTTCCTTTTCCCTGTCCTTTCCTTTTCTTTCATGGACTGTTCTCTTCCCCAGACCATATACTAAACTATAACTAGTTCATTTGCAACACTAAAGATCTTCTATACTTAACAAATGCAGCCAGCTCTGAATAATGTAGGTTATCCAGTTTAATAGCTAATAGTTGGCATCCAAATTGTGATTTAGGCCTTATATATTATTAGGCAATTTTCAGGATCTGAGGATATTGGCTAACTAAAGAATTTAGTCAATAAATATGGGTGCACCGGTTGAGCATCCCAAATTTGAGTCTAACATGAAAAATGTGGTACCCAGTCTGCAGGAATTTATTGATAGATAATCAAACTTGTCCTAGTATGTTTGAACTGCTAATCCCAAGATGAAATAGGGCTAGTTTTTATCATACAGTAGTTTTCAAAGCTGTGGCTTTTGGAGAATCAACTTCCTCTGGTAGTTTTTTGAAGCCTCTTGCCTTAGAATATGTTGGCTTCACTTGATTTTCATTGAAAAAACAGAGTAGACTTAAACTGCATATGCTAACTTATTCATCAATACCAATCCTGCAAGAGCTTTTCATTCAAAGCCCAAATACAAAGGCTCATCATATATGAATCTCAAACGTATCACTCCATTTATTGGGCAAGTGCCTAAAGTCAAAGTGCAGAGATTGAAATCTCCAAATTGATAGATTTTTTGATCTCTGCACTTTTTTTCAATAAAAATTTTCCCTAAAAAATTTAATATTTTTCTTAAATTTGGCTTTTTTTAAAATGTTTTTACTAGTAGCTAAAATTGAAAACCCAAGTTCAAAGTGCCCAAATTGATGCAATTTAAAACACACCTTAAATTAATTTGGCTTTTAAAATAGATATTATTCATCCTTTTGAATATAGGGGACAAAATCAAAAGTGCAAAAATCAAAGTCCAGAAGTCTCTTCAATTTAATATTTGAGGCCCCAAAATTAAAAAATTAAAATATCACTTAATATTGATTCTATCACTATGTGAATGATCAGAAAAGCTTCAAAAACATATCATACTCAACCAAATAAGCTAAAGTCTATAATACAGGTTCACAATCACCTGTAAATCATTTGATTAAAATTTCAGTGATTTTTATTAAGTAAAAGATAGAGTGCTGAATGAAACAAATCTGATATGATCACTTAGTAATTTACTGGGTGTAGTGATAGAGTGCGCAAATCAAAAAATGCTTTGAATTGAAATTCAAAAAACACTGATTTAGTGCTCATCAATATATTTTAAATTATGATTGGAGTTTAATATTTTATTAGCTAAGCTCCAATAGGTGTTTATAATTGAAAGTGTGGAAATCAAAAGTGCATTTAAACCAAACAAACACTCTACTTTAAAGAGCCATAATAATTTAACCAGTGTAAGTTTAAAGCTTAAATTTAGCATTTAAAGGCTAAAGACTTGCTTTAACACATGGTAGAGTTTCAAGCCTTTTGGGTTAGTTTATAATTGATTTTTAAAAGGTTTAGTAAAAACTGCTGATTTTGGCAGTTTTTAGAAAAATATTAAATTAATTTAATATGTTACTATTTTTCCTTATGTTTTTAGGAAGTGTCAAACTCAAAGTGCTGAAATTGAAACTCCCTAATTGTCTGATCAAAACCCCCTTTTTGCTCCTTTCAAAAGCATTATAGAGTTAACTACCGCAATTGAAATATTTATTAAATCTAACAAAATATAATAATGTTGCAACTGAACCAATGATGATTCAGTATTTGGAATTGGGGAAGACAAGAGTCCAATAGAAAGGACAGAAATAATAAGAATAAGGTATTGTTTATTGTGGGATATTATGATTAATATACCATATGGGGAAAGCCACAAGGCCACAAGGGGGTGGTATAGTGGGAAGTTCCATGTAAGGTTTGAAGCCAAGAAATAACTTGTGCAGGGACCAGAAAGTCAAATTGGTAGCGCTCCTAATTAGAGTGAAGTACCCGCCATTCAATATTGCCATCAGATTAATCCATGTTGTTAGATACGTCAAGGGGCAACTCATTGAGCGCCCCCTGTGTATTTTAAGATACGTTAGCAGGCAAGTCTGGAGGCTTGGTTACAACACCCCCCTTGCCCCCTGCTTGTCGTCTGACACCAAGACTGGAGTCTGCGGAAGGTCTGGGAAGGTCTGCACAAACAGCCTTTGTGTGAGGATGGCGCGGCAGGGGTGCAAGCAATCATGGTGAAGCTTCTTGGTATTTCCTTGGGCGTCTTTGAGTTGATAGGTATGATTGTCATAGACAGCGGCTATCTTGAAGGGCCCTAGGTGGTTGGGCTCCAACTTGGCAGAATTGGGATTGAGGGTGTAGACGGGGTCACTTACGGCGTATCTAGCTTCAAGGTGCTTTGTCCCTCCTTCAATTTGCTTGTGTTTAATTTCCTGGGCTTTGGCATGCCATTGGTCTAGGGATGGGGTTGTTACTAGGGGAGGCTTGTCGGGAACTCTGGACCGTAGCTTTCCCTGTTCAACTCCTGTCAGACTGTCAGGTGTCCTGAAGGCCAGGGTGCTGGGGCTGAACCCCGTGCCCCTGTTGATTCTTGCTTGCAGGATAAGTAGAGTGGTGGGCAGGTGTTCAGTCCAGCCAGTGTTGGGGTGCTCTTGTGAGAGCTTGGTAATCAGTTAAACCAGTGAGCCATTTAACTTCTCCACACGTCCATTGCTTGAGGATGGTAGGGGGTTGTAACTATACGTTGGAGTGCGTTCTTGGCGCAGTATGCCTTCATGACATGCCCAACAAGTTTGGGGCTGCCATCTGTGATGAGACGTTTGGGTTGCCCAAAACAGGCCACAATTTCCTTGCCAATAAAGCGGGTGATGGTGGTGCCAGTGTGGTTAGTTGTTGCCCAGGCCACTGGCCTGCAGGTGAGGTAGTCAATGGCAGTGATAATGTACTTCTTTCTCAGTCTGTCTTTGGGGAGTGGCCCCACAATGTCAAGGGCCCACTGCTTGAAGGGTTCCATGGCCTTGATTGGCAGGACAGACTTGGGGGGTGCAGGTATGGACGTATTCTTTTTGCACAACACGCACGTTTCAAGGAGATCCAAGATGTCTTGACGCATGCACAGCCACCAAACCTTTTGTATCATGATCTCAAAGAGGTTACGCCCTCTGATATGACCCAGGGTTTGGTGGTAGTGCAATATTGTGTCACTTAGTTGCGTGGTGGGAATGTAAGGCGTCTTTTCACCTGTCTCTGCCCAACGGCAGACGTTACCAGCATTGGTTGTGAACTGACTTTTGTTGTACTTCAGCTTGGAGATGGTTACCAAGTTAAGGCCCTTGTAGCAAGTTGTCTCAGGAAAAAGGTGGAGCATGGACCAATCTGGATCCAAACCATTGTCCCCAGTGATGGACGGACGTAGAGTCGCAAAAGGGCGTCAGCTGTGACAAGTTCCTTCCCAGGCTTGTACTCAATGCGCAACTGGTAAGGAGATAGACACTCAACCCATACTGCTTGGCAGCGTGTCAGGTGGTAGAGCATGTTGAAGTACTGAAGTGACTTGTGGTTTTTCAGCAAGCAGGGTGGGAAGGTAGCACCTTTCAAGTAACAACGCCACTTCTCAACGCAGTGCACAATTGCTGCCAACTCTTTATCATGAATGGGATAGCATTGTTCCAAATTGGTAAGTTTCCTGGACTCATACGCCACAGGGAGGGAGACGTCATTGTCAGTTTCTACCCTTAGCAAACCCCCTATGGCTCTGTCAGAGGCATTGGTCTTGAGTTTGTACTGGCAGTTGCAGTTGGGAAACTGCAGTACTGGTGATTTTGTGAGCCTTTGCTTCAACATTTCAAAGGCTCAATCTCTGACTGGGGTCCAATGGAAGCGCTGCTTGGTGTTGAGGAGCTCAGTGAGAGGTGCAATTAGTTCCTCACAATTGGGAATGAACTTGCTCACGTAGGCAACCATGCCTAAGAATGTCTGCACCTGGCCCACATCAGTGGGGGGCGGCATGCTGGTGATTGCCTTGATTTTGGCAGGGTTGGGCTTTATCCCTTGGGCAGAGATGGTGTGCCCAAGGAATAGCAGCTCTGACTGAGGAACTTGCATTTGAAGGGTTTAGCTTTTAGCTGGTTTTTCTGAAGGGTGTCAAGGACAGCACGGAGGTGTTGGAGGTGTGTTGTTTGATCTTGACTGAAGACAATAATGTTGTCAAGGTACACCACCACACATTTTCCAATCAGGTCCTCAAATGCTCTGTTCATCAACATGGTGAAGGTGGAAGAAGTGTTGGTCATTTCAAAGTTCATGACACAACACTCAAATGACCCCTAGTGCGTGCAAAAGGCAGTTTTTGCCTCATCCCCTGGTGCAATGCAGACCTGGTTATACCCTGCAGTGAGATCAATCTTGCTAAAGACCTTCACACCTGCAAGTGTATCAAACAGGCTGTCAATCAGCGGCAGGGGGTACTTATTCTTAACAGTCACCTCATTTAGGGCGCGGTAGTCTGTGACCAGGCAAAGGGACCCGTCCTTATTGGCTACAAAGAAGACAGCCACCCCGTATGGAGAGAGCAAGGGGCAAATGAAGCCCTTATCAAGCGCGTCCACACGGTGCTGGCGGAGGGTCTCATCTTCCTTTGGTGTGAGACAACATAATGGTTGTGCTTTAGGTAATGATTCTTGGAGTTGCACAGCGTGCTGGATCTCCCAGGGAGGAGGTAGTTGCTCAAGTGTCTCACTGAACACGTCCTTGTACTCCTTGAGGAGTGTAGCAAGCGCTGGTGGTGGCAACAAGGTCAAGGGAGGGACCACAGATAGTTCAACACAGATAACTTTGACTGAACATTGGTTGAAGTCTAGTTTTTTCCCCTTGAAGTCACACAAGCCTGCCTTTGTTATCCTAACAAACACAGTATTATGGAGTAACTTGCTCATTTTCACAGGGTAAATCTGGAAGCCCAACCCATTTCTATTAAGGGTGATAACAGATGTATCCCAGTCAATGTAGGGATGGTTGTGCCAAAGCCAGTCAAGGCCAGCAATTACATTGTGGCTGAGCCTTGCCATGATTGGACCAGAGAGCTTAACCTGGATGTTCCCCATCCTCACAGAGAAGGGTACCATCTCATGGGTAATTGTAACTCTACAGGAGTCAGCTACTCATACTGCCTTGAACCTGCTTGGCACTTGGTCCAGTTGTTGAGAGTTGGCAAACACCTGGTCCACCATAGTGTGGTTGGCCCCAGTATCTACCAGTAATTTGTGGGTGTTCCCACAGAAACAGAAGGGATAGGATAAGCAGGTTACTTTATTTGAGGAAAGACTCACTTGTAGTATAGGACCGTCACTGTGGACTTGTGAGACATCCAAGGTTTTGACTTCATGGATGTTGTAGTCGCAGGGGTTCTTTGAAAGCAAGGATTGAGAGGATGGGTCAGGTGGGGTTGCAAGGCCTCTTGTTGCTAAAACCCTCAAGCTTTTCCCTGCTCCTTGATCTACACTAGCTGGAGCTCCCCCTTGCAGGGTGTTTAGTCCCATTATCCTGCTGACGGGGCTGACAGCAGCCCACTTGATTTTGGCCATTGCCAGATGTTGTATGAGGTTGGGATGGAGCGTCACTGGTTTGGCAGAAGCCCATTGAAGCCTGGTTGTTAGCCTCCACAATGGCCTTGTAGCAGTTATTGATGGAGGTGCAGCAACCTATGGGGACCCACTTGCAGATATGGGGGTTTAACCCATTGATGATGAGAGTGAGATGCATTGCATTTCTGTCAGTCACAGCTTTGGGGGCGGCAGCAAGAGCTTGTTGCCAGGCATCAGGATAATCAGGAACAGACCCAGTCTGTTTGATTGCTAGAAGAGGAGTCCCTACAACAATGGGGGAGAAGGCTTCACTGTAGCAGGATTTTGCAGCGTCTTGGAATGCCGCTCAGGTAACATTGAGTTCCTAACTGGCCCAGTTGGTGAACCATACAGCAGCGGGCCCCACAAGGCAGCCAGACGCAGTGGCAACCCACATGGGCTCAGGAAACTGACAGATACAGAGGCAGGTTTTGGTAGATTGGAGTCAACTGACAATATTGGCCCCCTCAACGCCCCCCACAAAGGATTCTAGCTGAAGGTTGAGCATGCGTTGGGACAGGTCTGACTGGGGCAGGGTGACGCTGGTGTCACGCTGCCTGAGGCAGAGCCAATTGTACACACTTGTGAGGACTAGCTGGTCTTGATAAATGATATACCCGTTGGGGATTTCCCCCTTAGGGATTGGCAGGAAATTTTCTTGTTGGGAAGTAGCCATACGGCCCGTACTCTGTCCTTTCTTAGGAGGAATTTTGTTCTAGGTAGGTTGTCAACCTACTTGTGCTACCACTGTTGCAACTTAACCAATGAGGATTCAGTATTTGATTGGGGAAGGCAACAGTCCAATGGAAAGGACAGAATAATAAGAATAAGGTATTGTCTATTGTAGAATATTGTGATTAATATACCATATGGGGAAAGCCACAAGGCCACAAGGGGGTGGCAAGTGGGAAGTTCCATGTAAGGTTTGAAGCTGAGGAATAACTTGTGCGGGGATCAGCAAGTCAAATTGGTAACGCTCCTAATTAGGATGAAGTACTTGCCATTTGATATTGCCATCAGATTAATCCATGTCATTAGATACGTCAAGGGGCAACTCATTGAGTGCCCCCTGTGTATTGTAAGATACATTAGCAGGCAAGTCCAGAAACTCAGTTCCAACACAGCCAATGTCAGACAAGGAATACACCAAGTTGTATATGGCAGCCATCACGCAAAATCCTCCTGCCTCCTCCCCCACCACCAACACCCCTCACCCACAAGCCCAACCCACCCAATCCCAGACCCCCAGGCCAGCACTGCCTCTATGTCTTCTTTCCCGCGCTATTCTGACTCCTAGGCATCACTCTTTCCAGCCCCAATAAACCCCCTATTGCCAAACATTTTCTAATTTTATTATCTTTATTTTGAATTTCAATTGTTCATGTTCTCTTTGTTTATAGTTGGCTATATTCTTTATGTTCAGCTTATTTCATTAAAATCATATATTTACTATGTCATGTATCTAGATCCAGAAAACAGTTATTTTTAGTACCCAAACACAGCCCCTTGTGAAAATATTAACAACAATTTGGTGATCAACTAAATTTGAATTAGAAAATTATAGGTTAATTGATTTTAGATAAAGTTGTTACTGATCCAAATTCAAAACCTTAATGATAAACTTTAAGCCAATCAGGAGCCAAGTGATGAAGTGATTGTTGTGACATAAAGGGTCATTCAATAATTCTTTGATGCATGTGTGCTAATTAATATGATTGGCTGGATCTTTTGCCATTGTGCCCATTGCTGCTGTGGCAAGTTGTTGGTGGACTAATGCCCAATCAGCTGCTGGGTTAGCACTAGTCCACCAACAACTTGCCACAGTAACAATGGCGCATAATAGCAAAAGATCTAGCCAATCATATTAATTAGCGCACATGCATCAAAGAATTATTGAATGACCCTTTATGTCACAAAAATCACTTTATCACTTGGCTCCTGATTGGCTTAAAGTTTATTATTAAGGTTTTGAATTTGGATCAGTAACAACTTTATCTAAAATCAATTAACCTATAATTTTCTAGTTCAAATTTAGTTGATCACCAAATCATTGTTAATATTTTCACAAGGGGCTGTGCAAAGCGCCAAAAATAATATGGCAATTAAGGAAACAATGCCAACACAAAGCAAACAACACATATTGAGTTGAGCATAAAACATATACACAATGGGGAAAAATGGGATATTGGAGTAATGTGAAAACAAACAGGGATAAACAAAGAAGCAATAGTATCAGAATAATACAGATTTTATTGGGATGAAAGCTATAAAAACATATGGAAAGGTTAGTAAAAAATCAATGAGAGAATTGGAGAAGCTTCTAAAAGACCTCAACTCAGCAATTGCTGAAATTAAAGAGATTTAACGCAAGGTCAAAGCAAGAGTTAAGTCTGCTGTCCTTGAAGGGAACAAAATAGACAAGGTGTCCGCAAGGTCCCTTATGACAAAAATACCAGACACCACGGAGAAGACAATTAAGCGCTTACTAAATATTCAAAAAACTGTGGTTGAGGGCCTCCAGTTCAAGTCATTTTCCCTCTCTGCACTGTCTGTCTGGACGGATGACCTGGAAATGTATGCCCATCTCAAGCCGGCCAAGCGCACCAGGAAAGAGGACACAGAATTGCCCGCTCAACTTCTTGCGCCAAGAATGGCCAAGCCGGCCAAGGCTGCAGGCAAGAAAGAAACACAAGAAGGTAACCTAAAAAATAAAATTAATAAATTTTCAAAATACTTACCTTTTTTCTTAGAAAACATAGATAGTGAACTCTGCCTGGTCCTGGTCCCTTTTGTCCCCCCCACCTTTATACGCCAACTACACCACTCTTGTGGCCAAGCAGCTGTATCTGTCCCCCCTGTCTTGCAGGAGCTGGAGGACTGCATGCACAGGTCCTTTACTATGTTGCAGGAGGCATTTGCTGGGCTGACACATGTCAAGGGGGCATCCAAGTGGGCAGTTACTGCCTACAATGATGCCCAACTGGACCGCCTGGACCCAGTTAACCTCAGTGGAGTTTACTGTGTAAACTCCATTGAGCTTGTTTTGGACGTCCTGGCAACACTCTCATTCAAGAATGTACCCGAGATGGGCCAGGCTCATGTGGCTGCTTGCTTCTGCTACCCCTTGGAGCACACCCTATCTTACCTGTTGGAGAACTTTGGGCGCGCAGTGTCAAAATTGGCTTTTGCAGATGCAACAGTCATCAAGAAAACCAAAATCCTCCTGGCAGACTTTGGGCTGGCCTGGAGCGCTGACAAGATGGGGCTCCCTGCAGCTATGGAGCTGACCTTTGCTAAAACCAAACACAAGAAAAAAATAAGCACAGTATACAATAAGCTGTGTGAGTTTACTAAAGCCTTTGCTGGACAAAGGCTTCATCTGGTGGGTTATCTGGGGGTTCTGTTTTACTTTGGGATGAGCGCTGATGTGGAGGATCTTGACAGGGTCCTTCTTGGGTTCAACAAGGCCAGGCTCTCACTGGACAGGAAGAAGGTCCCTCATGGGTATGACTTGGTGAATCACGTCATCCAGGACGCCCTGGTCCTGGCTGGGATTTACGGGTTTGCAGCCCTGCCAGAGAAGCTGCTCCTACATTCCCACCTGACCCTTCTCCCTTTTACTAGCCGCCAAGAATATTTTAACCAGGGTGTATCCACCATCCACGGTGTGGCAGTGGAGGTTGTGCGCCACCTCCATTGTGGGGTGGGTACATACCAAAGGACTCACTAGAGGCGCACACAATAAAAATATGATTCCAATAAATTTTATTACAATTTTTATAATTTTTATTTCAGCAAACCAGTTTTGCAAATATATTGCAGAAACAGTTTTCATAAAAGCATAAAATTATATGTTAATAAAATAAATTCTAACTTGTACATTTTATGTTTAATTTTTTTAAAACTATTTTTATATTTATTTGATAAAAGTGATATAAATATATTTGCGTAATCCAGTATCAAGTGTTTGGGATAATCTCAGATGGCATAATAAAATGATATAATATGAAATAAATAAATTACTAACATCCATTGATGGTCCTGCTGAATGTGATTGCAGTCTTGGAAACATCTAAATATAAAATGATAATTAATAAATCTTGAATAGTAAATTAGAGAATATAATTTTTTTGGATACACTAAGCCTTTAATTGATTGGCTGTTTGGCTAGGCACACAGGGATGAACAAATCAGTATGGCCATAGAATTTGGCCACAGTCTCAGCTGGTAGGGTGTGGATCCTGGCCTGCAGCAAATCAAACAGGTCCTCAGTCCCATTTGGGGTTCCTTGCTTGACAACTTGCTTGAGCCACCCAAAGACTTCCTCAATGGGATTTAGGAAGGGCAAATAGGCAGGGAGGAGGAGAAGGCGCAAATTTGCTGTGGCCAATTGCTGGGGGAGCACTGCAATGCTGGTGTCAATCATTGGGAATTCCTCAAGAATATCAGCCACCTTATGGAGACCAATATTGTCCAGCACAATTATGTTAGTGAAGCCCGGGCTTGTGTGCCTCAGGTGCTCTTGGACTAATTGGAGGAATGATATAAAGGCCCTACTGTTATGCAAACCCAATATCATTTGGTAGAGCTCAACCCCCTTTGGACTGAGGAGAGCCACCATTGAATAAGCTGTGGCGCGGACTGCAGCACGCCAAGCCATCCCATCATTTGAGCCTTTTGGGACATAGCCATACTCATTCTGCATAGACAAGGCAAATGCTGATTTTTCAATGTAATATAATTTGACTGTTCCCTTGGCTTTGAGGGCAGTGTACGCCTCTGCGTATTTTTCCAGACGTCAATGTTGGTTGGGCTATTACAATTGTAGGGGGATATCCCAAGCTTTTTCTAGGAAAATTGCATTACCTTTGACAGATGGTAGTAAAATGAAATTGAAGCCTCAAACCCAAAAGTAGATTTGACCATGGCCTGAATATTTGCCAGTTTAAGATAGCAGTCCTGGGTTATCCACTGGCGGATTGCCAATTTGTGCTCCTTGGTGAGCATGGTAGAAATGCACAAGAAGACTTGATATTTTAAAAAAAACTTGATATTTTTAAAAAATGGTAGAAAGGCACAAGGATTTCTCTGCAGCAAGGACACAGCCAGTATTGATGAATTTGTGGAAGGTCTTGCTGGCGTACTTGGGATCCACTCCAACAATGGCCATGGCCACCTTGTAGTCACCAGATTCACACATTAGCTTGAGCAGGATGATGTGTTTAATATCTGGGATGCGCTTCTGAGCGGGCTTGGTGGGTTCAGACAAGCCAGGATCCTGATTGGTGACAGGCTTGGAAGGCATGGGCACCTTGTTGTAAAAGGCTGCAACCTTTTTGAGCACTAACTTTCCCTCATCAGTTTGATAGAACTTGAGCTCCTTGTCCTCCTGATTGCCATCACTGATGTAGGGCTTGTAGCTAGTATCAAGTACAGGCTTCACCTTCTCCAGCATGGCTGACAGGACCACTTTTGCCGGTACACAAGGTCAAACACATATGAAGTAAGTTCTACCTCTTTGTCTCTAACTTTCTTGGTGAAAGTAACCTTGGTGGGCTTCTGGGTCAGCTTGAGGACTCAAGAGTTTATGCTCCACACCCTAGCAGCTTGTGCTCCTTGAACCGTCTGTGTCAGTGCAGTGTCACTATCAAACTCTCCTCTCCTGTCTCCTTCCTGAGTAGGAATTTGTGTTGCACTAACTCTGTTCTTTGACCTGCGGGGGCAACTGCAACTGCGGTGCACAACAGGTGCAATGGTAGTCTGTTGCTGTGTTCCTTTCATTTTATAATTTAATAAAATATTAAATAAAACCCAGTTAAGTTACCCCTAATTTTAATCTTTGATTTTATAGAATATGAATATTCAATTAATATTTTTTCCACCCAATATCCCAATTATAGATTTTTTATTTCTTAATTAGTTTTTTCTGGTTTTACAACACCCATTTTAGAATACCCAAAATAATTTCCACCCATTTCCCCAGATTTCTACGCCAAATTAAGCACCCAACACAATATTTTAAAAATTTATGTTTCAGATCTTGGGTCTTGTTTTAGATACCTTGGTATCATTCTTGATTACAATCCATTGCACACATCAAGTGAGTGATTTTGTTTACATAGTGAGTTGCTATTGTGTTTTGTTTTTGGATTGGGTTTTGAAACACCACGCTTGAGTGTATTTCATCACTGATTCACATAGTAAACATATGTATACTGAAAGTCAACTCACACCATTCTGTTTGTGAATCCATGTATTTTGGATTATATTTTGAATGGTTTTGCTTTGCGTGTGAGCACTTCTTTACTGTGTTGACCCATTTTGTCCATTAACTCCAAAAATCCCTATTAACAGAGTGTATATTTTAACCTGATAGTTGGATTTTGTTTAAATATGAAATCATTTCATTTAAATCTGAGGTATTTTCAGTTGTTTCCATAGCTTTTAAATCTACTTTATTATAAAAATAGTCAATCAAACAACAAAATTAGAGTCAAATGCCAAATCCCAAAAATGAGACAGTAAACAAAAGTAACCTATATTTAAAACAAAAATAAAACAGTCACATTCTGAAGCAGTCTGAATCAAATATGTTATTAATTGTGTAAAAAAATGATACCAACAGAGAAGGAATTTGAAAAGTCACAAAAGTGATATTTTCAAACACAGATGGCTTATTTTTTGACAATATTAATTAATTTTGGGACTTAGATGTAAATAGAATATTTCAAGAGGGAATCCACCAAAATCTATTCATGGAGCTACAGCATTGTTTTCAATGTGCATTATTATTAATTTGGGCATTTCTATCTGAGAGAATATCACAAATAAGAGCACACTATTAAATAAAATTAATGCTCTGAAAATACTTTGCTCTTCTGTTTCTAATAGAATTTAAGAGGCTCCTTTTTTAAAATATTTTATACTAGTGACAAGAGCTTTGAAATTGTTGAGGAGCAAAATCACAAACAACTCCAAGCTCAGGCTACTGATCAAGGGAGCACAACTGCTATGGTTCTTGTCTATACCCAATTTAACTCAAGTTGTGAGGAGGCCAAGTTGTATGTGTCACCAGGTGCAGCACTTGGTGGCTTTTTTGTCAGCCAATAATATTAACCCCAAGATCAGGCCCAAACTGAGCCTTTGCCATGCTTGAAAGACTGGGCAGCTGTGCCCCCCTCCAAATCAATCCAATTATTGTGCTCTAATTAAGATCAATAAAATCAAGCCCTGCCTGATCCGGGTACCAGCATGGCAAGTGTGCCCCCAAGCAACAATTGATAACCAATAGAATTTTCAAGGAGATACTGAGCCTCAGTCAAAGTGACATGGCCTTTGAAAAAATTGCCACCTACCCACAATTCACTAAGGCAGTGGTAAGACGTGAATTCCAAGCCCTATTAAAGAGAGGCAGTGCAAAGCTGACCAAGAAGCTAAAGAAGCAGATAGATTCCTAGATCAAGGATTCCTATACTGTAATGCTTGCCCTCATCTAGAAGGACCCCTACCTCCAAATGGCTAAGGTATGTTGCTTACTTGGACTCAACAGCATATTTATTGCCTGCTACACTGCAAAGCTCTGGATGTATGTAATTGCTGTTAGTGTTCTGGTTTTGACCAATCAGCCAGATTTTGAGTTGGATGCTGGCTCTTATTTGCCACACAACCCAATGATTGGTGTTACAATCACCTGTTGCCTGTCAAGTATTTCAGACAATGTCATATTCATATCCCATTATACATAGTCATCACAAGTCCAGGATTACCATACCTCAAGGGAAAAAACACTCCCAAGGGTAAAAAGAAGAAAACAGATGACATTGTCATTGGTGCATTCCAAGAACTTTTCCCAAAAGAGACTGTATTTTACCAAAGCACATCCAGTTACATAAATTTTTACTGGTACATCAAAATTCATCTCCAATCTACTTAATATCTGGAGCTCAACCAATTCCAAATTTAGGATTTTCTTGAGCCATCAAATGAAGTGCGCTGAATTGGCTGAAAAATAAGTCTGTTCAGGTGGCCACAAAATCTCAATTTTTCCTGCTGGCCATGTCAATTTACAACCGGGAGACATGTTGTTCTTTGACATTGGAGACACAATCAGAGAGCACAACCTCACAACCTTCAGCCAGGTGGTTAGTGTGGCCCACAACCACACTGTGCTTTCCCCTTTCAGAAGATTGCTGACATGTTTATCAAAATGGCCCTGAACACCCACAGCAGTAGCCAATTATCAAAGGATCCACAGCTGCCCCCTCACAAGTCCCCAGTGTACAATGCAGTTAATATTCTCCCTTGGAGAGAGTATGATGTCATGTATCATCAATTTCTCTAAGCCAAAAGGGGCAACAACACACCCATAGAATCTCCAGCTGCCACACCCCCATCTAACCCTCCCAGATCATCAAAACTCCCTGCCAAGCTATTACTGCCCCCACAACCCAGTCTGCCAACTAGTTTGCCCCCTAAACAATTTTTTAATTATATAATAAATATTGGTTTGACTTAATTGTATTTTTTACTGTGATAATACATACTTTATATTTAAATACAGTGATGGTTGATTTTAATTAAGATCCAATTTTAATACAAATGGTTTAATATTTATTTATAAAATTAACTTAATCTTTGTGTAGCGCTGAAATAAAGTTTTTTAAGAAACTATAAGTACAAAGGGTCAGCTAACCAGGATTGGTATTGGTTTTTGGTTATCTTTGACTCTTGAATTTGAAAAAAGACACCTATGTTATTATGCTCAGTTTAACTTAGTAAGTTAAGCCTGTTGACAAAAAACTGTCTGTGTTTGCCCATTGGCACACCAACTTGTGGTCAATATAGAACTCACTTACTAGCTTCTATGGTGCTAGATTGATCAAAATTTGGTGTACCAATTGGCAAACACAGACAGGTTTTTTGCCAACAGGCGTAATTTACTAAGTTAAACTGGGAGCAATAACAGAGGCATGTCTTGTCTGAGCCAATCATCAAGAAAACAGAACATTAATGCCAATTTGGATTGACTGGTCTTTTGTACTTGTAGTTTCTTAAATTTACTTGATTGCAGAGCTATATAGGGATTGAATTTATAATAGATAAAATTATAAAACAACAGTCTAATAAACAAATAAAACACTTCATACATATACCTTTTCTGAAATACATGGTTTACATATAACCCCTGAAAGTGATTGAAATTTTAAATATATTTGTGTTCCTGCATATAATTAATATTCTAAAAGAAGAATAAATATGTTGTACTGGGATAAAGTATGTTATTTAAAATATAAAAAGTGAGTTGATATATATGCTACAACTGAACCAATTATAGTTCAGTATTTGGATTGGGGAAGACAACAGTCCAACTAGAAAGGACAAGAATAGGAATAATGTATCATTTATTGGAGAATTTCATAATTAATATACTGTAGTGAGAAGCCACAAGTCCACCAGGGGGTGGCACTGGGGCAGGTTCAACATAAGGTTTAGGTTGAGAATAACTTAGGCAGGAATCAGCATGTCAAATTGGCAGTGCTCCTTATTAGGAGATAGTGCCCACAACTTGACATTACACTTGGATTATCAATACTGTTTTTCACGTCATGTGACATCTCATAAAGTGCCTCTGTATATTGTGAGATACATAAGCGCGTGGGGAGTAACCTCAGTTATAACACCCCCTTGCTCCCTGTTTGTTGTTGGACACCAAAATTGGAGTCTGTGGAAGGTCTGGGAGAGTTTGCCCAAAGAGATTCTGTGCAGGGACGGCACAACAGGGGTGCAAGCGGTCATGATGGATTATCTTGGTGTTTTCCTGGACATCTTTGAGTTGGTAGATGTGGTTGTCATAGACCACAGCTATCTTGAAGGGTCCAAGGTAGTTGGGTT
This sequence comes from Entomophthora muscae, assembly GCA_014839935.2. Lineage (NCBI taxonomy): Eukaryota > Fungi > Entomophthoromycota > Entomophthoromycetes > Entomophthorales > Entomophthoraceae > Entomophthora > Entomophthora muscae. The sequence continues at coordinate 182,666 of QTSX02005107.1, read as the reverse complement.
CAAGTTTGGCAGAGTTAAGGTTGAGGGCGTAGACAGGATCACCTATGGCATATCTTGCTTTGAGGTGTGTTTTGGCCCCTTGACCCGCTCTTGTTTGATGTTGCAGGCCTTGGTACACCACTGGTTCAGTGAAGGGGTAGTGATGAGGGAAGGTCTTGTTAGAAAAGTGGACTGTAACTCCCCCCTCTACTCCAGTTAAATAATCAGGATTTCAGAAGGCTAGGGTTCTGGGGCTGAAGCCCATACCACAGTTGAAACTAGCTTGCAAGATAAGCAGGGAGGTGGAAAGTGCTCAGTCCAGGCAGTGTTGGGGTGTTTCTGAGAAAGTTTGGCAATTAGTTGCACAAGAGCCATTTAGAAACTCTAAATGCCTGTTGGCTTGAAGGTGGTATAGGGTAGGGACTATTTTCTTGAGGGTATTTTGATGCAGTATGCTTTCATAACATTGCCTACAAGCTCAGGCCTCCCGTCAGTGATAAGCCGTTTGGGAAGGCCAAAGTGTATCACAATTTCCTTGTCAATAAAGCAAGTAATGGTTGTGGCAGTGTGGTTGATGATTGCCCATGTCACTGGCCAGCGGGTGAAGTAGTCAATAGCGTTGATGATGTACTTCTTGCTCAACTTGTCTTCAGGTAAGGGTCCAACAATTTCAAGAGCCCACTCTTCAAAGGGTTCCATTGCTCCAATTGGTAAGACTGACTTGGGTGAAGCAGGTTTAGATGTGTTCTTTTCACATATCACACAGATTTTGAGGAAATCCATGATGTCCTGGCACATACAAGGCCACCAAACCTTGTTCTTCATGATCTCAAAGAAGTTACACCCTCTGATGTGGCCTAAGGTACAGTGGTAATATGTATTGTGTCTCCTTGTTGAGTGGTGGGAATATAAGGTGTCTTCTCACTGGTCTCCACCCATTAGCAGACATTGTAAGTGTTGGTGATGAACTGGCTCTTTCTGTCCTTCAACTTGGAAATGGTCACTGAATTGAGCCCCTAGTAGCAGCTGGCTATCAGGATGCAGGTAGAGCATGGGCCAATCTGGGTCCAGCCCGTCATTCCACATGATAGACATTATGTACAGTCTGGAGAGGGTGTCAGCTGTGACAAGCCCTTTGCCAGGCTTGTATTCAATACACAACTGGTAAAAGGATAGGCACTTGACCCAGACTGCCTGGCATTGCGTCAAGTGAGACTGTGTATTGAAGTACTGTAGTGACTTGTGATCTGTCAGAACACGGGGTGGAAAGATGGCACCTTCCAGGTAACAACACCACTTCTTGACGCAGTGAACAATTGCTGCCAACTCTTTATCATGAATGGGATAGCGTTGTTCCAAATTGGTAAGTTTCCTGGACTCATACACCATGGGGAGGAAGACACCATTGTCAGTTTCTACCCTTAGCACACCCCCTATGGCTCTGTCAGAGGCATCAGTCTTGAGTTTGTACTGGCAGTTGCAGTTGGGAAACTGCAGTACTGGTGATTTTGTGAGCCTTTGCTTCAGCGTCTCAAAGGCCTGGTCTCTGGCAGGTGTCCAGTGGAAGCGCTGCTTGGTGTTTAGGAGCTCAGTGAGGGGTGCAATTAGTTCTCTGCAATTGGGGATGAACTTTTGCACATACTTGACCATGCCCAAGAACAAGAGCACCTGACCCACATTGGTGGGAGGTGGCATGCTTGTGATTGCCTTTACCTTGGCAGGGTTGGGCTTTATCCCTTGGGCAGAGATGTTGTGCCCCAGAAATAAAAGCTCCAACCAAAGGAACTCGCATTTGGAAGACTTGGCTTTTACCTGGTGTTTACAAAGGGTGTTGTGTATAGCACAAAGATGGTGGAGATGTGTGGTTTGATCTTGACTGAAGACAATAATGTTGTCAAGATACACAATAACACATTTTTCAATCAGGTCTTCAAAGGCTTCATTCATCAATATGGCAAAGGTGGAGGGAGCATTGATCATTCCATAATTCATGACATGGCACTCAAGTAACCTGTAGCGTGTGCAAAAGGCAGTTTTTGCCTTGTCCCCTGGTGCAGCGCAGACCTGGTTTTACCCTGCAGTGAGATTGATCTTGCTAAAGACCTTCACACTTGCAAGCGTGTCAAGAAGGTTATCAATCAACAGCAGAGAATACTTGTTTTTTAATTGTTACTTTGTTTAGGGCACACTAATCATTAACTAGACAAGTGACCTGTCCTTTTTGGCTACAAAGACGATGGCAGCTCCATACAGTGAGAATGATGGGCAGATGAAACCCTTGTCTAGGGTGTCCACAAGGTGTTGGCAGAGAGTTTTGTCCTCCTTGAGAGTCAGACGGTAAAGAGGGCAGGCTTTTGGTAGTGACTCTTGCAGCTGCACAGCATACTGTATCTCCCAAGGGGGAGGTAGTTGATCCAACGTTTTGCTAAAGACATCCTTGAACTCCTCAAGGAGCGCTACTAAGGCTGGTGGAGGTACTTTGTCCAAGGGGGGAGGTGTGGCAGGTTCAGGGCAAATGACTTCAACTGAACACTTGTTGAAATCAAGCCCCCTCCTTGAAATTGTAAGCATCAGTCTCTGTGAGCTGTACAAATACTGTGTTGTGAAATAACTTGTTCATTTTAATGGGGTAGATTTGGAAGCCTACCCTATTCCAGTTGAGTATGATCACAGAGATGTCTCAGTTGATGTATGGTCAATTATGTCAGAGCCTGTTGAAGCCAGCAAAGACATTGTGGCTGACCCCTGTTATTATGGGTCCATAGAGCCAAACCTGGACATTCCCCATTCTAACAGAGAAGGGGACAGTCTCATGTGTAAATGATCACTCTGCAGGAGTTGGCCACCTGTACTGCCTTGAAGCAGCTAAGGCTTTGAGCTAACTGTTTGGAGTCCACAAATTCTTGGTTGATCATGGTGTGATTAGCCCCATTATCTACCAAAAGTCTGTGGGTTCTCCCACAAAAGCAAAATGGATAGCCCAAGCAAGCAATTTTATTTGAGGAATGACTGGCTTGGAGGGCAGGGTTGTCATTATGTACCTGGAATACATCTAAGGTTTCCACCTCATGTACATTGTGGTAACAGGGATTTTTGGCAAGGAGGGATCAAGAGTATGACTCAAGCAGGGTTGCATTGTCTCTTGCATCTATAACTCCCTGGCTTTTCCCAAGTCTTTGATTTATGCTAGCTGGAGCTCTCCCTCAAAAGGGTGCTTGCTGCCATTCTCTTGTTGGCAGGACTGGCAACAGCCTACTTGGTTGTAGGCGCTGCCAGGTGCAGGACAAGGTTGAGGGGATGGGTGATTGGATCTTAAGAATCTCATTGTGGCTTAGTTGTTTGCTTCTAAAATGGCCTTGTAGTAATCATCAATGGAGGTAAAGAGCCCTACAGACACCCTTTTGTAGATATGGGGCTATAATTAATTGATGATAAGGGAGAGGAGCATAGTGTTTCCATTGGCAATGGCTTCTGGGGCAGCAGTGAGCGCTTGTTGCCAAGTGGTAAGATACTTGTGGACACTTCCTGTTTGTTTAATGGAAAGCAAGGGAGTCCTCACTACAATAGGTGAAAAGGTTTCACTGTAGAAGGACTTGGTAGCATCCCTAAAGGTTGCCCAGGTGACTTTATGTTCTTGACCATCCCAGTTGGTGAACCATATTTTTGCAGGCCCTGTGAGGCGTCCTGACACAGTGGCAACCCATAAAGGCTCATTTATTTGAAATATGTGGAGGCGGGTCTCTGTGAAATATAGCTAACTTAAAATTTCAGCCCCCTCCACACCATCCACAAAGGGTTCTAGTTGTAGGTTCAGCATGTGTTGGGATAGATCCAACTGAGGTGGGGTGATGCTAATGTTGTGTTGCCTCAGGAGGAGTTGGTTGTAGACGCTGATGAGAACTAACTTACCATGGCATACAATTTAACACTTGGGGATGTCTACATCAGGGATGGAGAAGAAGATCTCTAGGTGAGGTGCAGCTATACAGCCAGAACTTCATCCTTTCTTGGGGGAATTTTCTTATATGTAGGTTGTTAATCAAATCTACCACTGCTACCACTGTTGAAACTGAACCAATAATAGTTCAGTATTTAGATTAGGGAAGACAACAGTCTAATAGAAAGGACAAGAATAGGGATATTATGTAATTTATTGGCAAATAGCGTAATTAATATATTATATTAATAAGCCAAAAGTCTACCAGGGGGGTGGTACAGTGGTAGGTTCAACATAAGGTTTGGGTTGGGAATAACTTGAGTAAGTAATCAGCGTGTTGAATTTGCAACTATCTTAATTAGAAGATAGTTCATGCAATTTGACATCATTCTCATATTGGTCCATACTGTTAGTCACATCATGGGGCAACTTTCCAAGCACCCCCTGTGTATCATGAGATATGTTAGCAGGCAGGGGGAGTAATCACGGTTACAACATTTTAGTCACTACTTTTTATTTAAAATTAGGTTTTGAAATTTCTATATTAATTTTTGTTGTAAATTTGTATATTCAGCCTTTCTATTGATAAATCTAATTTTTCTATAATTTTAATCCAAAACAGACACTCAGAACATTTATTTCTTTTTTGTGTTCTTGATTATATCTCTTAATTATGATGAACTGGTGACAGCATTATAGATTCATTGATTTGCTTTGATATTTGATATTTTTTTTGTCTGTTTCAGTTGCTATTAGGGTTTATTGTTGAGTCAAGTTTTTCACTTTAGTGACTGAGTGCAATTTGCTCTTAAAAATCATAATAAACATATAAGCTTTGTTTTGTGACTGAAACTCATTTGTTCTTGTTCTTGGTATATTTGTTGTTGAATCATTATTCATTTTTTCTCATTTTAAATTATCTGTTGTGTGTCTGGACATTTTTGCCAGTCAGTACACGTTTTCTGTGAAATTAGCTTCTATTTCTATCAAAAAAGTTGAAATTTGTTGTGTAGTGAACTGATTTGTTCTGAACTGAACAATTTTGTTTATCTCAACAGATTTTGAAACTACTGTATCAACAATTATTGCCAACACTACAAAAAACTTGCATATATGCAAACAGAATGTAACATACAGCATGATATTGCAAAGTTGCATCAAACTAGCCATTTTATTTATTACATAATGATTAACTTATTCACTATATAGGAAGTTTTATTTAATTAAACAATCAATTAATTACTACTGTAAATTCAGAGCCTAAATATAAAAATGTGGGATTGTCAAATCCTTGGTCCAAACTTCAAATCACTTTTGCAGGCAACTCAGCTGAATGAAAATTAAAATATTTAGTAAAATCAACCATTAATTTGACTTTTTTGTTTATTTAAATTGGCAAATTTTGAATCTCTTGAGCAGATAACTCAACTAACAAAAGACAAAACTCAGCAAACAAATGTGGGATACATGAATCAGAAATGCGGGATTCTTATGTACAATTTAAGATTTCCTGTATGTCAAACAAATCATAGACATCATGTAAAAATTAAAAAATCTGAAATTGCAGGATTGTCAAATCCAAGAACCAAGTTTCAAATCATAATTGCAAGGAATTTGAAATAAATATAATTTATGGGTGTCTCAAAAAGGATGCCAAAGGATCTAGAGTGGATTTGTGCTGATTCTTTTAGGAATCACAAACATTCTCAAAAATCACCCAATTTCATTTTAATATGGCTAAAATTTAGATCCTACTATTCCCCAAGATAACATAATTTTCAATAAAATTGACTAAAACATACACTCCTCTTTTTGAGTTTAATTTTTTTAATGAAAATTTATTATGTCTTCTAACAAAAACCAAGTAAATGAGCTGTTCCCTGGATTTGAAAAAAACATGCAGGGCTATACTAGGTCTCTTGATAGTGAAGCATCTGTCTATGATCACTCCCAACCTGCAGGCCCCTCTTCAACCATTACCAAAAAGTATGTTCTCTCTCCTGCTTCCTCTAGCATGACCCTGTTTGTGCATCACACACAGACAGCTTCTAACCCAAATCTCATATTCACACTAGCATCAGGAATCAGCCAATTGAGCCAAGGGACCACTCAAGAAATCTGAAATAGAGAATCAGCCAATCAGATGATATCATTTTGTTCCCAAGACAGACAAATTCCACCCCCCGCCAATTAGCCTGCAAGACACAGAAAAAAACTAATCACCCCTAAAATTGTTATGAAAATGGTTGAAAAACAAGGGATGGTTATATCCCTTGTAGAAATAGTAACCACAATAGGGTTTTCAAAGTCCCTTTTGGCTGCAACCCTGTGAGCTCATGCCAACTGTGGTCCCTCTCCCAAAAAAACTCTAAATGGGGCCTGTATGTAAACTGGTGGTGGCAAAGCCCATCCTCTCATGATAGCCATCATGGAACGTGACCCCCAGATGCCCCTGGTCCAGGTGCATCTCCAAATGGGCCTCCACAGCATATTTACCAGTAAGAGAACAAACAATTCATGAATGTATGGAGTTGTGGTTGCCGCAAGAATCTTAATCAATCAAGTTCTTGAAGAGCCCAGTTTTGTGGATACTAACCCCTAAAATTCTATCATCATCAATATCATCAAATGGAGGGCAATGTGACCTGTAATGATGTCATCTTCTTGCCCTATGCCAAGATTTCTGCAAGCATCAAAGACTTTGTAGAAAAGCACATTCAACCTGAGGTGTACAAATGTGGCCTAATTTTGTATCAATTTTTCAGAGTTTTGTTGGTAGTTTCCCCAGTGGGTGCCAATTATTAATCCACGTCACCAAACACTGCAGATGGGTATGCCTATCAGACAGAGCTCAAGGATATGCTGAAGAAGTGGGCTATCCAACAAGCCGTGTACACAGTTATAATAAGTGCTGAGATGAAACAGCGTGAATGGGCTGTCCAGGAAATTATGTCCACAGGACATACCTGCTGGACCTATCCCACCAATCACCCTGACATGCATCTTGCAGATGTATGTCTTTACAATTTTGGTTCAGCTCTCAGGCGCTCAAAGCCAGCCACCTACAACAAACTGTGCACCCAAGTTGAGAAGGGATAAGAGCTTTTCCCTTACATATTTGTCCAAAAATTATCCAATCTCATCATATTCTATGCAAGTGATAGTGATAAATCCAGAAAGCACCTCTGCCTCCTCTCACGCTCATCCATTTGGTTTGTCAAGCCTGCATATGTGACAGAAGAATTCAAGAAATTGAAGGAGTTGGCTCTTGCTTCTTCTTCCCAGTCAACAATCCCTGCCTCCTCAACTCCCTCATCAATACCAAGCCACCAGCCTTCCAACCCTGACCCCCAAGCTACCAATCCCTCCCTCCCCACTACCTCTGATGCTATCCCTTTTACAGGCGCAGATGATGGCAACATACATTCTGCCCATTCCCTCCCCTATTTGTTCCTTGATTAGTAAAATAAAACCTTTCTTTTTGACGACTTAGTAAAATTGACATTCTTTCTTTCAGGTTATAATATATAGTATATTCTTCTATATCATTGAAATTCCCTCTAATTAATAAAATGGTGTACATTTGATGCAGTAACATATAATTATTTGCAAGAATGTTTTCATTGTTAATAATAAATGAAGCACCATCAAATGTAATTATTACATTAGAATATTGCAGCTAAACAATAACTCTTGTTATGTAAATATTATGTGTGTAACTCAATACATTTTGTTTGATAAAACTCATTTTTTGATGTGTTATTTTTCATTGTGATTTTATAATTGGATTGTGTCTACTGTAGATTCAGAAACTGTTGGGAAAAATGTGGGATTGCCAAATTCTTTTGCATAAACTCACCAACTTACTGGAATATTTTTCATCATTTTATATAAAAAATTAAGTTGTTCTGAGATGAAAATTACTCCATTAAGTTGGTGAGTTCATGTAAAAGAATTTAACAATCCCACATTTTTACCTTTAGGTTCTGAATTTACAGTATATTAGAGAGCCCTTAACACTTACTACAAATATTGATACAGTTTTTCCTTTACAGATTGCATATTTACCTATTGATAATGATTCTGTAAAATTAAAGTAAATTTATTGAGTTAGTAATAAAACAATGGATCAATCAATCACTATTAATTGTCACAAATAGTGATTTATTGATCCATTGTATTATTAATAACTCACTAAAGCCAACTTTAATTTTACAGAATCACTATCAATAGGTAAATATACAATCTGTAAAGTAAAAAATGTATAAATATTTATAATAAGTGCTGATTGCACCCTAATATAAACACAAGCCAATTGTTGAGTTTATACTTCTGGGAAGTATAATAAACAAAATAAATGGGAAGATTAAGAAGAGAATGATACTTTATTGAATATGAACTTGGGTTAATATATAGTATCATGACAAGCCACATGTTGTCCATGTACGTCATGGAGATCATGGGGCTTATCTGAGTAATGTTCCTCTTGAGTCACGAGGCTTAATCAAGTTGTGTTCCATTTAGGATCTGGATTGAGTGATCCCCGTCATAGATGGTTAACTGATAATGGTGCCTCTGGTTTATTGACTGGGCGGTGAACCACTTGGTGAGCTGCTTGCTGATTTACTTGAGGCGTTAATTCCCCAAGAGGGAGTAATCAAAGATGTTGTGGCATCTCCCCCCAAGGTGCTGGAAGGCAGAGCCTTGGGGACCTTCTTGAGAGTATCTGTTATATGGGCTTGATACTGATCCAGTTTGGCGTTAGGAACAGGGAGTCTTGAATTTTGTTGAGCTTCTCTTGCCTTACACAAACAAAGTTGGTCATGGTGCATACGCTTTAGTTTGGTTCAAGCTTCAATCCCTTTGATGAGGTAGGTGTTATTGGGTTTCACCTCTATGACAATGCCTGGTCTGCGTAATCCTGGGTCTAATTTGTGTTGGTTGTGATTGACAACCCAGATCTCATCTCTGACTTGGAACCTTTCATGTTGCAATGGGATTGCTTCCTGCTGGACCCTTTGATGCTCAATCTTTTCTTGGTCCTTTCTGGCTTGTAGTACTTTTGGGTCATTGCTGTCTGGTATCTTCTTTGGAAGTGGCAGTTGTGGTCCTGTGGCTGTACTGACAGGTGAGGGTTTCTGACCATAGACAAGTTCATAAGGGCTTTTGCCCGTATTGCGGTTGACTTGTGTTCTGCAGACCATAAGGGCAGTTGGTAGCATATCAACCCAGGATTTTGGATTGTTGGCAGATAACTTACTGAGGGCTTCCACAAGGGAGATGTTTAGTTGTTCTACGTGTCCATTTGCTTGTGAGTGATATGGGCTGGCTGTGACGTGTTTTATTCCGTTCTTGGAAAGATAGATGTTGGTGTCAATAGCTTTGAGTTCAGTGCCTCCATCTGTGATTAAGAGGTTGGGCTTTCCAAACTTAGCTATGATCTCCTTGCCAATAAATTGTCTCACGTCATTGCCTTTTTGATCTTTTGTGGCTTGTGCTACGGGCCATCTGGTTGCATAGTCAATGACTGGGATGATGTAATTCTTGCCTTTGCTTTCACCAGGCATAGATCCCACAATATCTAACAACCATACCTTGAAGGGTTGTGTGATGGATACAGGTACTACTGACTTGGGTTGAGCTTTGGTTTGGGCGTACTTTTCACAGACTTCACATTGTTCTAGTACTTCTCTGATATCATCTAGCATATTGGGCCACCAGTAGCAGGTCTTGAGATATTCATGCAAGTTTCTGCTACGGGTGTGTCCCAAGTCTCTGTGATAACGGAGGATTGTGTCAATCTTTTGTGTTGACGGAACGTAGGGTACAGCGTCACCATTTGGAAAGATTCAGTGAAGGGTACCATATACGTTTTTGAACAGATGTTTGTTCTTGAGGACTTTCTCTTGGATGTCCATTTGTGTGCCAGGTGAGAACTTCTTCCTGGAGATTCCCCATGATTAACATGGGCCAGTTGGGGTTGCCATCAGTGCAGAGGATGTGTTTATTGTATAGCCTTGATAGGGCGTCTGCAGTAAGCATCTCTCTGCCTGGCTTATATTCAATTTGCATGGGGTATCTCTGTATGATACTCATCCATTCAGCTTGTCTTCTTGACAGGTGTTGTTGTGTTTTAAAGAATATCAACAACTTGTGATCAGTAAGCACTTTGAACGTCTGGGCTCCTTCTAGATAACATTGCCATTTCATGAGGCAGTGTATGATGGCAACCAATTCCTTATTGTATATAGGATATCTTTGTTTGCCGTCTGATAGCTTTCTGGATTCATATGCCACGGGGAGGAAGTCTTGCTGGGCTGTTTGAATACAGAGGACTCCTCCTATGGCATAATCAGAGGCGTCGGTTTCTAGCTCATAGATCCCCTCACGGTTCAGGTATTGCAGAATGGAGGTATTAACCATGCGCTCTTTCAGCTGGCGGAAATGTTGATCTTGTAACGGTGTCCAGACAAACTTGGTTGTTTTCCCAGTGATGGCTGATAAGGGAGCTGTTAGGGCGCCCCATTCAGGGATGAACCTGTGTACATACGCTACCATTCCAAGGAAAGTGCGGAGCTTGCTCTTGTTCCTTGGGGCTGGCAGCTCTTTTATAGTGCGTATTTTGTCTGGATCTGGCTTGATACTGTACTTGCTAATGATATGACCAAGGAAGGGGAGTTCAGTTAAGAAGAACTTGCATTTGGACAGTTTGGCAATTAGTTGGTTTTCTTGCAGAGTACAGAGGACTGCGCAAACGTCTTCCCAGTGTTGTTGTAGGTTGGGGCTATAGATGATGATGTTGTCCAGGTAGATGATTGCTATTTTCCCAATGTGTTCCTTAGATACTTCATCCATGAAGGTTACAAAGGTACTAGGAGCATTTATCATGCCAAAATTGAGGACAACATATTCAAAGGATCTGTATTTAGTTTGAAACACAGTCTTTGGAATGTCTTCAGGTTTCACACAAATTTGGTGATATCCTGCTGTCAAATCAATTTTTGTGAAGATTTGGGACCCCCCCCCCAGGGCATCGAAAAGGTCATAAATTAGGGGCAGGGAATACCTGTTCTTTATTGTGACCTTGTTGAGGGCCCTTTAGTCTGTGACTAGTCAGAGGCCTCCATCTTTCTTTGTCACAAAGAAGACAGCGGCACCAAAGAGTGACTTTGAAGGTCTGATGAGGCCTTTCTCAAGTGCTTTGTCAAGGTAGGCTTTCAACGTGTTGTCTCCTTGTGGTGTGAGGCGGTAGATTGGTTATTATTTAGGCACGCTACCCTTTAGGTCAATCTCATGTTGTATGCCCCAATCAGGGAGCAGCCTGGGTAGTGATTCTTGGAATACAGAGGGAAATTCATTGACTAGCTGATATCTAATTGGATTTTGTTCATGTTGAATTTCTGTGTTCTTGAAGTGGATGACTTCTTATGTACATGTGCTCCAATTGATTTTTCTGATGTCAGTTTCTTTCTTCATTTCCATGATCTTGACAAATATGTGGTCCCTCATGAGGGTATCAAGATGTGTTGGGTACACGTGATGATGGACTTCTCCTTGCTGGATAGTGAGGGTGACACTGTCCCAGTCTATGTGAGGCTTTATCTTTTGCATCCAATCTAATCTGAGTATGATATTTTATTTGGGGATTGGAATGATGGGGCCACTAATTGTTGTTTGGACGTCTCCAATTTGGGCCCTGAAAGGTCTGGTCTTGTGGGTAACTGGTGTGCTGCGGTTGTCTGCCATGATGACTCTCTTGATGTTACTTCAAATGATAGGTAACTTCATGAGGTCTGAAAAACTCTTGTTAATAAGCAATCAATCAGCTCCAGTGTCAAATAGCACTGTGCCCTGGTATCTGCAAAAGCAGAAAGGATAGGTAAGGAGTTTATTTCCAGATTGGTTGGCAAACAGGAGAGGGTTGCTGGAGGGAACCTGTATCATGGTGATTGAGTCCACGTCCTGTTCTCTGTACAAGTCTTGTGAAGAGGGGGAGAGCGGCTCGCCTAAGCGCTCCCCTGAGCTTTTCCCTCCTTGTTGGTATCTTTGGTGCTAGCCTGGTTGGCTTGTGCAGTGTGATTTCCATTTCAAGGCTAGGTACTGTTGGCTTGGTTGTTTTGCTTATTGGGGTGAGGCTCTCTCTTAACTGCAGGGTTTTCCTTGTGTTTGTTGGAGGCGTGTAGATTGTCAGACTTCTGATCTGCATGTTTTCCTTCTAGGAATACATCCTCAAGGTTCTTACAGCAGGTCATGTCAAACTGACGTCTAATATGTGTAGGAAGGCCATTGTAGAAGTCCAGGCGTGGTCCAGGCTCATCAAAGTTGATGGTGTTGGGCGCACCGTCATGTAGTCCTTTGTATGCGGCAATGTATTCCTCAATGGTTCCTGTCATTTTGAAGGTTTGGAGTTTGGTCATGATCACCACGTCTGAGTCCTTCATGGAGAAATTTTTGAGGAACGCGGCCTTGAACACTTCCCAATTTTCCTTCTGGTCAGGATGTTGAGCAGCCATTTGGTAACAAAACGCGATGCAGTCCCTGTGACGCGGAGGGCAATTTTGATAACCCAGAGTCTTTGAAGATACTCCACTTGTTCAAATTTACTTTCAGTACTGTTGATCCAAAGAGAGGCGTTCTCATGGTGTAGTCCTGCAAAGGCGCCAATCTCAGCAGTATGTAAGCGTTGAAACACAATATTGGGTATCTCAGGTTGCATGGGCGCTGTCGTGGCTGGCGGGGTAGGGAAAAGTCTGCAGGTTTTGAGCGTGTTGTACTGGTCAATGGGTACAAGGTGATTATTGTAGATGACAAGTCCTGGGGGACGTCTTGTCCTACTTTGTAATCTCTCTAACCGTTAGGGAGTGACATTGCTTGGGTTCTTTTCTTGGGAGGAATTTTTCCTTTGAGTTGGGTAGGTATGGATAACCTACCTGTGCTACCATTGTCGAGTTTATACTTCTGGGAAGTATAATAAACAAAATAAGGGGAAGATTAAGAAGAGAATGATACTTTATTGAATATGAATATAGGTTAATATATAGTATCATAACAATCCACATCTTGTCCATGTATGTTATAGCAGTCATGGGGTTTGTCCAAGTAGTGTTCCTCTTAGGAATTGAAATGTTTGATCCCTGTAATATACGAGCAAATGATAAGAGTACCACCAACTTAATGATTAGTTGGGGAATTGTTTTAGGAGTCACTCAGGAAATTACTTTCCCAAGAGGGAGTAATTGAAGATGTTGCAACATCTCCCCCTGAGCTGCTAGAAGGTGGAACCTTAGGAATTTTCTTGAGAGTGTTGGGGATTTGGGCTTGATATTGATCCAGTTTTGCATTGGGTACAGGAAGTAGGGAGTTATGTTGTGCTGTTCTTTCTTTGCACATGTGAAGGCAATTATGGTGCATATGTTTGAGTTCTATTTAAGCACTAATACTTTTTGAAAAGTTAAGTGTTGTTTGGTTTGAATTTCATGATAATTCCTGGTGCTTTTAACCCTGGATCCAGTTTGTGTATATCATTATTAACAACCCAGATCTTGTCCCCAACTTGGAAGCACACCTGTTGTAGTGGGATTGCTTCTCTCTCAACCCTTTCTTTTCCTTGTCCTCTTGGTCCTTCCTGGAGCGCTGTACGTTATGGTAACTGTTGTATGGCAATTTCTTAGGCAGAGGTAATTGTGGTCCTGATGTAGTGCTAACAATGGCGGGTTTATGATCATAGACAAGTTCATATGAGCTTTTTCCCATATTGCAATTGACTTGTGTTCTGCATATCATGAGTGCAGTTGGCAACATGTCAACCCAGGCTTTCAGATTGTTGGCAAATAGTTTTCTGAGGGCCTCTACAAGGGAACCATTTAGTCTTTCAACTCTCCTGTTTGCTTGTGGGTGACAGGGGCTAGCTATGGTGTGTTTTATTCCATTTTTGGCAAGTTAGATATTGGTGCCAATGGCTTTAAGTTTGATTCCTCCATCTGTGATTAGGAGTTCAGGTTTCCCAAACTTAGCTATTAACTCCTTGCCAATAAATCATCTCACATTGTTTCCTTTATGTTCTTTTTTAGCTTTTGCTACAGGCAACCTAGTTGCATAGTCAATAGCTGTGATGATGTATTTTTTGCCTTTGTTGTTGCTGGGAAGTGGTCCCAAAATATCCAGTGACCACACTTTGAAAGGTTGGATGATTGACACTGGTATTAATGAGTTAGGGGATGCCTTGGAGTGGGTGTACTTTTCACAGAATTTGCATTGGTCTAGTACTTACTTGATGTTGTCCATCATTTGGGCCACCATTAGTGTGTCTTGAGGTATTCATGCAAGTTCCTGCTATGGGTGTGTTCCAAATCTCTGTGATATCAAAGTATTGTGTCAATCTTTTGTGTTGACGGGACGTAGGGTACAGTATTGTCATTTGGAAGTATTCAGTGTAGTGTGGCATATAAGTTTTTGAACAGATGTTTGTTCTTGAGGACTTTCTCTTGGATGTCCATTGGTGTACCAGGTGGAATCTCTCTTAGAGAATCTCCCTTATTAACCTGGGATAATCAGGGTCTCCATCAGTGCATAGGAGATGTTTACAGTATAGCCTTGACAGGTCATCTGCAATAAGCATTTCCTTACCTGGTTTATATTTGATTATCATGGGATACCTTTTTATGAGGCTCATCTATTCAGCTTGTTGTCTAGATAGATGATATTGAGTCTTGAAGAAAACCAATGACTTGTGGTTGGTTAGCTCTTTGAATATCTGTGCACCTTCCAGTTAGCACCTCCACTTCATTAGACAGTGCACAGCAGCTACCAGTTCTTTGTTGTGTATGGGGAACCTTTGTTTGCCGTTGGATAGTTTTCTTGACTTGTACGCCATGGCAAGGAAATCCTTTTCTGCTGTCTGTATTGTAGTACTCCTCCTATGGCGCAGTCAGATGCTTCAGTTTTCAACTTGTATACCCCTTCACAATTTAGATACTGGAGGATAGGGGTGGTGATCATACATTCTTTTAATTGATGAAATTATTTATCTCTCAACGGTGTCCATACAAATTATGTTGTCTTGCCTGTGATTGCAGATAAGGGGGCAGTCAAGGCGCCCCAGTCTGAGATGAATCTCCTAATATAGGCTACCATGCCTAAGAACATACAAAGTTCACTCTTATTTTGTGTTGCTGGCATTTCAGTTATGGCTTGTATATTTCCTGGGTCTGGCTTACTCCATCCTTGCTGATAATGTGTCCTGAAATTGGGATTTCTGTTGAGAAGAAGTCACATTTGAGGGCTTGGCTATAAGTTGGTTATCTTGAAGGGTGTGGAGGAACAGGTGGAGTCTTTTCAGTGTTGTTCCTTAGTCAGGCTGTATATGAATATATTGTCAAGGTAGACAATAGCCCTTTTTCCAATGTGATCCTTAAAAAATTCATTCATAAAGGTCACAAAGGAACTTGGGGAATTTTTCATACCAAAGTTGAGGACAACACAATCAAACAAAGCATACTTAGTTCTGAACTCTGTTTTGGGTATGTCCTCTGGCTTAACGCAGATTTGGTGATAACCTGCTGTCAAATCAATTTTTGTGAAGCATTGGAACCCCCCAGGGCGTCAAAAAGGTCATCAATCAGGGGCAGGGGATACATGTTCTTAATTTTGAACTTGTTGAGCACCCTGTAGTCTGTGACCAAGCAGAGTCCTCTATCTTTCTTTGCTACAAAAAAGACAGGCACACCAAAAGGAGATTTAGAGGGTTGTATGAGTCCTTTTTCAAGGGCTTTGTCTAGATAGGCCTTTAGCGTATTGTCTTCTTGTGGTGTTAGGCAGTAGATAGGGTGTGCTATTGGCACACCCACTTTGAGGTTGATTCCATGCTAGATACCTCAGTTGGGAGGTAGCCATGGTAATCTTTCTTGGAAAACAGAAGGAAATTCTTGGATTAGCTGTTATCAAATTGGGTCTTGTTTGTGTGAGGTCTCTACATTTTTAAAGTAGATGATCTCATACGTGCAGGTGTTACAATCAATTTTAATAGGGTCCTTTTATTCTTCTGTCTCTGTAATTTTCACAAACATGTGGTCTCTCATAAGTGCGTCAAGGTAGGTTGGATACATGTGGTGGTGCACCTCACCTTGTTGTATGGTAAGGGTAGCACTATCTCAGTTGATCTGAGGTTTGGTCTTCCTCATCCAGTCCAGACCAACTACAAAAATTTTCACAAAGATTGGAATTATTGGACCACTAAGGGTAGTCTGTATGTCTCCTATTTGGGCACAGAAGGGTTTTGCTTCTCTGGTGACTGGTGTGCTCCTGTTATCTGCCATGATAACTCTCTTGACATAACTTTGATATGTGGGTAGTTTCATGAGGTTGGAAAAGATTTTTTCAACAAGGGATTGGTTTGCTCCAGTGTCAAATAGTGCTGTGCTCTGATATCTGCAAAAGCGGAAATGATAAGTGATGAGTTTATTTCCAGTTTGGGCGGCAAACAGTAGAGGATCAATGGAGGGTACTTGGATCATGGTGATTGAGTTCACATCTTGGTACCTGAACAAGTCTTGTTGAGAGGGGAAGGGCAGCTTGCCTAAGCACTCCCCTGATCTTTTACCTCCTCAGTGGTATCTTCATTGCTTGCTTGATTAGCTTGAGAAGTGAAACTCCTGTTTTGAGGATGGGTGTTATTGACTTGGTTGTTCTGCTTGTTGGGTTGAGGGTCCTTCCTTGCTGTGGGACTCTCTTTTTATTTTTTGTTACATGTAGGCCTTAGGATTTCAGTGCAGCGCATTTTCCTTCCAATAATACATCTTGAAGGTTCTTACAGCGTGCCATATCAAACTGACGTCTAATGTGTGTAGGGAGGCTTTGTAGAAGCCCAGTTGTGGTCTGGCTTTGTCAAAGTTAATAGTGTTGGGAGCTCAGTCACATAGGTCTTTACAGGCTGCAATGTACTCCTCAATTGTTCCTGTCATTTTGAAATTTATGATTCCTGTCATGATCACCACATTGGAGTCTTTCACAGTGAACTTTTTGAGGAAGGCAGCTTTGAATATATTCCAGTCTTCACTGTGATTGGGATGTTGTTTGAACCATTTGTTTACAAAGTGTGAGGCAGCCCCAGCAACACAAAGGGAAATCTCACTGGCCCAGAGTCTGCAGGGGTAACCCACTTGTGTAAACTTGCCTTGTGTGCTTTGGATCCTGAGGTTGATGTTCTTTTGTGTAGTCCTGCAAACGTCCCAATATCTGCTGAGTGTAGGTGTTGGAATACAATATTGGGTATTTCAGACGTCTGCAAAATTGGGGTTAGAGGCGAGTTCAGGAGCCCACAAGTGTTGAGGAAATTATATTGTTCAGTGGGGACAAGGATGTTCCTAAAGACAACAAAACCTGTAGAACTTCCTGTCCTTTTTTATAATCTCTCCAACCAACAGGAAGTGCCATCTGCTGGATTTTTTCTTGGGGGGGGATTTTTCCTTTAAGTTGAGTAGGTGTGGATAACCTACCTGTGCTACCACTGTCAAGCATATACTTCTGGAAAGTATAATAAAAGAGATGAAGGGGAAAATTAAGAAGAGAATTATACTTTATTGGATATGAATATAAAATAACATATATTATCATGGAAAGCCACACACTGTTCATGTATGTCATGGTAGTCATAGAGCTTATCCAAGTGATTGTTCCTCTTAAGTCACAAGGCTTGTTCAAGTTGTGTTCCGCTTAGGATTTGAAATGTTTGATCCCCATAATAGATGGTCTAATGATAGTAGTCCCACCAACTTGTTGATCAGTCAGAAAATCATTTGATGAGTCACTCGGGGAATTAATTCCCTGAGAGGGAGCAATCAAAGATGTTGTGACACTGTTTTTACTTATAAACTCCTGATAAAAGCCATATAAGGTTTAATTTTTATATATTATTTTTCTATAGTTGTTTTATTTTATTTTAAAGGCACTGCTTTATTTTAGAGCCTTTTATTAATTATTTTAGGAAAGAAATACTTCCAAGCAATAGAAGGGCACCAAGCGTCCCTCCAAGCTCATCAAGAAGAAGGCTACAACTACCAAGAAGGCTGCCCCCAAGCTCTCCCCTGAGATCTCTCCTGAGCAGAGCCCAGATCACTCCACTGGGGGAGAGGAATCTGATGGTTCACTTACAGATCACAGTTTCTATCACTTGGCTTCAGATGAGGAGCCTACTAAGAAGAAGCGCTCAACCCAAAATCCCCATCAAAGGGTAAGTCTCCTCCACATGAGGAGCGCCACAAAAAGCCCCCTTCTTCTCTCCCCATCCAAGCTCTCTGTTCCAGTTCATCAGAGAATGACTCCAAGCCCCGCCCTGATTACTTCCCTGGCTTCTGAAATGCTCCTGGTGGCCCCTGGGACCCTCTGTTAGCCCACAACATTTACAATGTTGATGGGAAGCTCAAGGTTCCTTCCTCCCTACCCAAATACTTCCCAATTATGAGTGTAAATAATGGGCCAGTCATGGTGTCCAATGGTTATATTTTCTCCTGCAATAATACCAACTGGGGCTTCAAAAGCCGCCATTACGCCTGTGAGGAATGCTTTTGCCCAGTGCAGCTCAACACTGAGCACTGGGATAAGGTCCAGACTATCAAGGACAAGCACACTTGTGTCATGCCCAATACCACAATCTCTTGTCTCCTAAAGTGGCATCTGGTGCAGATCATGCCCATCTATAAGGATCTTACCCCACTCACCCACCCAGCTGGCTGTGCTTGCATGCAAATACCTACCCCAACCAACCTCAAGAGGGTGCTAACCCACAGCCAGTTGATTAAATTTGTGAGCAATAGGTGTCAAGCCTCAAATCCCCTGGCCAAGAGCACCACTACCATTGAAGACATGGTCCTCTCTGATGCCCTCAAGAAAACTGAGAATGGTAGATGTTCCTGCTTCATGACAATGGGCAGGAAGTGGAAGATATGATCAAAGCCTATGTTGCAACCCAAAACCTGGAGGAACTCAACACTGCTCCCATCTGGCTGTACGACAGCACCTTCACTACCTGCCCTCCCTCTTTAAGCAGCTTTTAGTCTTGCACGGGCAGTTTGATGCCCAGGTTATCCCCTTGTCCTCTTCCTCCTGCCTGCTGCCAAGACTGAAGTCTACGCCAGAGCGTTCAAGATTGTTCAGGATGCATTAAGCTCTCTTTCTATCAACAATCTCCCTCACCCATCCACACCGCCAGAGCATACCGGGCTTGGCTTTAAAGCCATCCTGGAGGATACTTATTTCAAGAAGCACTCCATCATCTTCAAGGGCTACCTTGATTACTTTGAGGTCAATAGGTAGGCAAGAAGGTGACTTCCAGGAGAGGAAAAGAGTAGGGCCACTCCCCTTAGAGTTGCCAGAGCGTCTTTCTGAATGGAGAGATGAAGGCAACTTCCAGCCTCAAGGTGTGACAAAAGCATCTTAAGACCAAGTTCAGGGCCAACCACAAGTTCAACAAGTTCTTTGCCAAGCTGCGGGAGGAGCAAGCTTGGAATGTCTCAAAGTTCTGGAACCTGGCCAACCAGGTGGCCCCAGAGCAGAAGAAGAGCAAGGGCCAGGAGTAACAGGATGCGGGACAAAATGTGATCAAGAAGAAGTATAGGGTGGTCAATATCAAATGTACTTTAAAGATGTGGCACCTGCCCTTGCTGGTGAGTTTAATTAGCCCAATAAACCTTGCTTTGTGTTGCCTGGATCCTTTTTGCTTTTGAATTTTTATATTTATTTATTTTTTGGATAGTACCAATCTTTTTAGGTATAAATGGTAAGTTTCAGATACAGTTTCAATGTGGTTTTGTAAGAAATATTTTATATTTTGTCAATTTATCTTTAAGGTATGAGCTATTTTCAGTTGTGCTTATATAAACTATAATAAATTAAAAACAAAAATTCCTTATATTTTGTAGTTTTTTAGATATATCAAATATCTTTTTTTGATTCATTGGAATTTTAATTTTTATGAGAATAAAAAATGATTTTATTATAAAGAGTAATTTTTATATAGTAAATTGAAAAACGCTTACTTATATATCCTTATTCTTATTGATTATGGTATTCTTTTATTGTATTTTTGAGCTCTCTGGGGTCATTTTAATATAATATATTGTTTTTATTTTTATTGAAAATGTTCAGGGTAAAGTGTTATGTTAATTTAACAAGTGTCAACATCCAGAAGACGATATTATTAAAAACCAAATTCACACTTAACTATAGTGTCGACATGGCCACTGTTGCCCCCAGGAAAGTGGCCAGTTTAAGTGAAGCTTTACAAAAACAAGGAGTTAAATAAATGTGGCTACTTATTTAAAAATAGCTTAATCGTTTTATAAAAGATTACTGAAAAGGTTTTTGGTCGGGGTTTATCTTGATTTAAACCTATGGTTGATTTATATTAAGAGTATGGTTTCTAAGTTTAGATGTCAGCAGTGAGATAGAATATATGTCAGTATAAAGTGATGCAGGATTAGGCGGACACTTTTCTATGGATACAACTGAGATCACGTGCCGCCACAGTGAGTCATCCTTGCTGGATTCTTTACACAAATGCTACAGTAAGAAGTTATTTTTAGAATTTGTGTATTAAATAGAATTATGTACATGAGCTCGTTTGGGGGAAAGGGATTAATTTAGCTTATTGCATTTAGTTTGTGGGATTTGAATCCAATCAAAATAATAAGATTTGGATTTGGTGTAGTCGTCTAGAGAGGATAGAATGGCGTCATTAAATAGGCCACAGATTGCTTATAAGTTTCTTCTCAAATGAGAAGCTCATCTATGGCGCTAGGATTTCAAGTTTTAAATGCGGCATGAGTTTACTTGCCATGAACTCATAAATATCTCTGAGTCCCGAATCGGGCTGCGTCGTCCCACCTCCGGACAAAGATCTTCTTTTTTCCGGCATTCTGGAAGATCGGATTTAAAATCAGCTTCACATAGAAAATATATTAACTTCCACATTTTCAGAAACTTCGGACAGAATCCGGGTTTTGTCCGGGGGTGGGACGACGCAGCCCTAGTCCCAATGCAGAGCCCCTGAAACGGCTGGTTTGGCCCTTTGGATTGTGGTTTGAAACTCGGAGGTCCAATCCTTTGAAGAGCTCATCATTTGGCGCAGTGATGGGTTTGGTTTATTGGGGCCGATCAGTAATATAAATTGAGCAGAGTGATCCTCACCACTGAAAATGAAAATCATCCTAGCTTTGATCAGTCTGAGTCTGTGTGCAGGCAGCCCCGAAAAGGGACACAGAATCGTAGCGTCAGCGGAGGCCAACCCATACTTCTCAGCATTCGCAATGGACGCCTGCCCGGTATGCTCCACATTTAAATGTGAGGAATGCACTGTGCCACTTGGTCAGCAGGTAGCTGTACGCAACACTCGGGTGTGGTCCAAAATACTGCTTGGATTTAACATCCCTGCTGGCCCCATTTCCAAGTGCCTACTCCAACTTCAGCCAGTGGCAAACCAACCACAGCTATCGACAAACACCATTGTCGATATCCATCTCACCCTGCCTTTCAACCCCGCCAATGTCACCTGGAACTCTGCTCCCAAATCTCAAAATCTAATCACCAACTTTGATATCAAATCCCCCCATCCCATTGACCTGACTCCCCACTGCCTCAGCTCCCGAAATCTATTCCTGGCCATTTCCAAGAATGACGTCATTGGGCCTGAAATCATCTCATTCCATTCATCCATCTCATCACATCCTCCAACACTTATCATCAGTTAGTTGTTTCAATAAATTAAATTCCATCTTAAAATCCTACATCCATTAAACTTAGAACTATATCAGCCATAGTCCCAAATGCTTTTAAAAGTGAATACAGGAAACATTTGGTCTACATCATGATCAATAAGGCTACACTAAAGACATGCCCCAAATAGGGGCTCCTAATCCCAGTAAACCCAGGATTTTCTATCAACCCTTTTACCGCTCCAATAGTTTGGAAATCCAGGTCAGTTGGTTGACATAACATCTGGCTTAAATCTATAGCATTATTTAATTTTAACACTTGTTAAAATATACAAGACAAGAGTGGTTAAAGTTCATTCTAGCAATACCAAGGGACAAATAGGTGTCACTCTTGAAATACATCAAGCATATCAATCACCACACGGAAACTTAATCATACTTAAAGTCACCAATACACAGATGAACAATGCAACATATCAAGCTCACGTACCTACATTCCAGATTCCAAACCTTACTTGGATGGATATAATTTGTACAAATAAGGATTACTAACACAGACTCATTAAATAAAAATTCAAAGAAGTTGCATACACGGCAAATGACCCTGTCATACAACAAATATATGCCACTTTGTTTCAATTAAAAGCAACCTCCAAGAAGGAAAGATAAATGTTCACAGCTAATCCAACAACTTTTATCTACAAAATTGGGGTATCAAAACAATGATGAGACAACCTACAGAGAGGAAGCAAGAGATTAGTGAGAGACAACAATTCCTTTTAAGCTATAGATTTGGCTCTTAAAATAATATAACTGTGACTATATCCTATCAATGCTCAAGGATCAAGTAAGAGTGAGGAGATGGCGTGACAGATCATCATGTGACTGAACTATCTTATCAGAAAAGAGAGAATATGGATGACCAGATGAAACTTGTGAGGTTAAAAGTCTACTCTATTGTGAATTAAAATTTACTAGGGGTTTTGATTGGACTAGTATCAAATTGCCTGCAAATTAACACGTGTAAAGGTGACTCATTTGCCTCCGCCTAGATATAATCCCTATAACCAAATATGAATTAGTAGTAATAACAGAGGCTTCTGGATCTTTACCACTTCTTGTGACAGAAATCACTGGATAATATGAAGCTGTTTCTAAATGATGGGAAATTACCACCCAAATCCACATAGAATTGATTATTAACCACCAATGTGGCTTCAGATATTTTTTGTGAAATTTTCATTTTAACTCCAGGATTAAGTAGAACCAGTAGTCCTAACCAGAGTAAACCAAGATAAATGACCTGGGAAAGAATCAATGCATCTTCAGTGTAGAATTCTGGGCATTGAGAAGGGACACAATTTTCAGTTTCAAGAATGGGGGGAGGAGCTACAAAATTGGCTGGCATGAAATTGACATTTGGAGGTACTAACAACAAAGTTCCAGATGCTGGGCCCCATCTCCCTGAAATTATTTGGTTCAGAATCAGATTGTACGGGATATACCGTAACAACCCAATCACAGGATGCATTTTTAAAATTTAAAATTTAGAACTTGGGATAATTGATTTTTATTTGAGTAAATTTAGAAGGACTCAACTCTTAGAGTTAAAACAGGGAAAACTATTCAATATATATCAGAAAAATTGACTAAGCAATACCACCTGAGTCTTGACCTCCTATTCCTTCTATGTTGCCAAGTAAGTATCTGGTCCAGGTTGCAAAGAACCCTTGCGTGACTAATCTCTGATGACCATACTGATTAACAAGCTCATATCGGGTGACCCTCATATTACGTCAATTTATCAACGTCAGTTTGAAAGGGGGAGCTGGTTTCAGCTGGCGGACTGGAGCAGCTGTGACCCATTTTTGATCAACTGTTTGGTTTAAATCTGTTAACTTGGTCAATTTTGATACAGGTTTTCCGGCCTTCCAAGCCTTCTTACCTGGACAGACAATACCCAGCATTATGGAATCTACCATGATATTACCCTCCGCTTTAGCCCTGGGCACAATACCACCATCTGGGAGATGGGATAAGGAGAAATTCTTATGGGCAGGTGGGATTTTCATTGCAGCTAAGGCAAGTTCAGTGTGCCCAATAGCAGTGGGATTGCGCTTGTAGAACTCACGGATCAGATCTGTGGAATTTGAACAATTATAGTGGGGAGCCCATGAGTTTTCAGAATCAGGATAACCTTTACAAGACACCAAATATTCCAAACAGTGGCGGTTCTTGCGGGAAGCCAGAATACAATTTAACTGATACTCAGGTTCACCTTTCACAAGAATGGGTTGGGAAGAGGGAGTCTCTGTTCCTTTGAAGGGAGTAAGAAGACATTCATGGAAGGTATGGAAAATTTTGAAAGCAGGAGGTAGATCTAACCGATAGGTGGAGGGACCAATCTGATGTTCTACCTTGAAGGGACCAACTCACTTGGGACCTAATTTACAACAGGGAACCTTAAGTTTCATTTTGCAAGCATCAACCATGACTAGATCACCTGGCCTGTAAGTTGGCCCCTCCTGGCGCTTACAATCTATGTATTCCTTGTAAGTTGTCACAGCGGCGGCAAGAGTAACTTGGAGCTCCTGATAGACCTGCTTCAATGCAGCGGCTTGATCAGTTGAAGCTTCCATGTTGCTAGCCAAACAAGGACCCATGTTGGAAGAAGGATTGTGACCCATGTTGGCATAAAATAGCAATACTTGAGTTGACGTGTGCGGGGCGTTATTATATGTCAACTCTGCCATGGGTAAATTATCACACCAGTCATCTTATTGCGCATTAGTGTAACAGCGTAGGTAGACCTCCAAACTTTGGTTTAACCTCTCTGTTTGTCCATCAGATTGGGGGTGAAAGGCTGTGGAACAGCATAATTTGATTCCAAGAATTCCAGTAAAGGCTTCCCAGAACTGAGCAATAAATTGAGGACCACAGTCACTTACAATCTCCATTGGGATGCCATGTAAGGAAAAGATTCTATTCATAAACAACCTAGCTGTTTCCACCGAAGTAATTGTGGTTGAGCAAGGTACAAAGTGTGCCATCTTTGTGAAGCAATCAACTACCACCATGATTGCGTTAAACCCATTGGAATTGGGAAGCTCACCAATGAAATCCACCAACACAGACGTCCAGGATCCCGCAGCAGGCTGTAATGAAACCAGTAACCCGGTTGTCTTGTTCTGACTGGCCTTGGATCAAACACATACCAGGCAATCTCAAACAAAGGCTGCTACCTGCACAGCTAAACCTTTCTAGAAAGACTGGCGGCAGATTAGTTCCACTGTTTTGTTTTTCCCTGGGTGACCAGCTGTTGGACAGGTATGATTAGCCTCCATGATTTCATCCCAAATAGTGCCCTCAGGAACCCACAAGCAACCTTGATGATATAGGACTGAACCAATCTTATGATAACCCTGAGGCTGACCCACTGGGTTTGCGCATTCTAGCTCTAATAGCCTATCATAGCGTTTGGACAAAGGTTGCAGAAACTTGACCTTGGAATACAAGTCCAGGTCTGCGCCCTCAGCTAAGGACATGGTAGCCAACGTAGCCGGCGGAGGCAGTACAAAAGGCACCACAGCCTTGTCTGGAATCATAATATGTGTGTTAAACTTGGCATCCATACTAACATCTGGGAGATGGGAAGGGTTCCTGCTTAGTGCATCAGCCAAGTGATTGTCAGATCCCTTAATAAAATTGTAGCAGAACTTGTATCTTGACAGGTCACCATGCCATCTAGATTGACAACCCAAAAAACCCTGGGTTGTTGATAATATAGAAGAGCTTTGTGGTCAGTTCTTACTACAAATGAATGACATGCCAACATGAGATGGTGATGCCAATGCTTTAACAATTCCACAACAGCCAACAATTCCTTGTCGTAAATCATGTAGTTGTGTTCTCAAGCCTCCATCTTCCAGGAAAAATACCCTGCAGGTCTCTCAATCCCATCACTAGCTGTCTGCAACAGCACACCAGCCACAGCGTATTTAGATGCATCAGTGGAAACCACAAAAGGAAGCTCAGGATCCACATGTCTTAACACTGGGGAGGACAACAAAAAATCCTTGACTGCTGAGAAGGCACTTGCGTACTCAGGCGTCCAGACTAAAGTTGTCTTTCTACTAGCCAAATATAAAGGGGCGGCCACCTCAGACAAGTGGGGGGTGAATTTCTTCAAGAACGTACATGTACCCAAGAAACTACAAAGTTGGGATACTGTCACAGGTGTAGCATACTCTTGAACCGCAGCTTCCTTGCCAGGGGCAATGGTGTGGCCATCCTCAAAGATAATATTACCCAGAAAGGTAACCTTACGTTTAAAGAATTCACACTTACTCCTTTTGATGATCAAGTTTGCTTGGAGAATGTGCTCTACAACTGCCAACAAGTGGGCCTTATGAGACTCCTCATCTGGAGAAAACACCAAGATATCATCCATATATGCAATGGCGCAAACACCTAGGAGATCCCGCAGGACTGAATCAATTAACTGCTGAAAGCAAGCCAGGGCATTCTTCAATACAAAAGGCATTACACAGAACTGGAAGATACCCTTCTTTGTTCTGAATGCTGTTAATCATTCCATTCCTTCTGCAATCCTGATTTGATTGAAAGCATTCAACAGATCCAGTTTTGAGAATACCTTGGCCTTCTCAACACACCTAGAGATCTGTGCTTCAAGGGGTAAAGGATAAGGATCTGGAATTGTAATATTATTCAAATTCCCGTAGTCAATACAAGGACAAAAGGACCCATCAGACTTCTGAACAAACAATAACAGGGAGAAGATCAACAAAGCCTTCTTAAAAATGTAGCCTTTTGCCAACATGTCACAAGTCCACTCTTCCAAACATGCGTCTTCCTTCAAGGTTAAAGGGTGAATAGGAGACACAATTCTAACCAGATCACCAGTAACCTTAAAGTCAAAGTCAAACTGAGTGTTCTTGGGAAGGACCTCGCCTCTGGTGGCGTCAAATGCCGCGGACTAGGGTTGTAAGCATGCTGGTAAATCCAAACTTACGGGGACAGGGGCAGGAAACAATTGTATGGTCTGTGATGATTGCTCCAATTTAGACATATCCAACAGCGGAATACAAATAGTTATACCCAAAGAATGTTCCACCTGCAGCTCATTTTTCTCCAGTAAGGTCAATACATTATGATCTCTCCACCAAATCACTCCCAAAATGATAGGATACATCAGGGTAGAGCAAACAGAAAACCTTGCAGTAAAAGACTGACCTACAACTACAAAAGTAACTGGCTTCTTCAGCTGGAAAGAGGGAAAGTTTGACTGTTCTCACCCCTAACAAGCATTCCCGGGTGATACCTGAGTTGTAGCAAGTCGGCAGTCTCCACACTCATGAAATTTTTGGAAGCACCTGTATCCAACAAAATAGCTGGCTGATAGATAGTCTGACCATTAGCAATGCTACCATAGAACAAGAAGTAACCAGAAGTAGATTTATTTTCAGCAAAGGTAGCAATCTTGGCAGGGTCTTGTTTTCCATTGGCGGTACAGACAGCAGCTAAGGAGGCAGGATGCTCCTGGAAGTAACACTCAATCATTTCTTGGACAGCAGCTGGAAGAACAAGGTTATCACAATTGATAGGAACAAGGGGCACCTCTTCAGACGTAATCACAGAAGATTTTGCAGGTACAACGTGTTGAAGCATTGCCAAGGAACTATCAGGACCAGACACTATGGGGACCTCCTTCACATCACTGGGTTTTTTCACCACCGCCAATTGTAGCTGAGACAAGCTAGGGGGAGAACAATCCTGGCTTTGGTTGGAAGGAACTGTCGCGGGACCAGAACCAGAAAGTCAGGAGCGTGCAGCGGGCTTATCTTCAATTACCAACGTACCTTGCTTGGAAGTAGACGGATTTGAGACCAGAGAAAGAATTTGGCTTACCAGGGCCTCAGTGTGGTTAACAGGGAATCCCAAATTGTCAAATCCTGGGCAGTCTGGTCAACTGCTAACCACAACGCTGAGAGTTTATTCACCTCAGGAGCATTGATTGTACAACAGTAGGTAAGAAACTGAGGAAGGAAAACCAAAAGCAGAGTTGTACCCTGATGGAAGGCGTACAACTTACGATATACTTTGAGCTCCTCAATAGATACACACAATTTTTTTAACAAAAGTTATAGAGATGTACTCTCAGTTAAAGCACGTGGATTGCGCTCCACCACGGACAACAACCTTTCACAGGCATCTTCAGAAACCCTTGTTATCACATGGTAAACTTGGGATTTGTGACTAAGGCTAGAGCCGGAATAAAATGATAATGCTGACAAAACCTCATGCAAAATTTCATCAGTGGGTGGAGCAGGAAAATAATTTGGACACCAAAATAACATGACACAACAGAAATAGGATAAAGAGAATCCAGTCTCTACAACCGCAACCAGAGATGGAAACCACAAATTAAAGAAAAGCCCAAACTGAAAACTCAGAAATGAACTGATGCAAATAAACATAGTAAACGCAGATATCTTGACAGAGCAGGAGAAAAGAAACACAAATTCATGACAAACTGCTTCCAAAAAACTCAGACTTAGAAGAGTTGAGTAATGTGATGGAAATCACTGGATAATATTAAGCCATTTCTAAATGATGGGAAATTACCACCCAAATCCACATAGAATTGATTATTAACCACCAATGTGGCTTCAGATATTTTTTTGTGAAATTTCCAATTGTAACTCCAGAATTAATTAGAACCAGTAGTCCTAACCAGAGTAAACCAAGATAAATGACCTGGGAAAGCATCAATGCATATTCAGTGTAGAATTCTGGGCATTGAGAAGGGACACAATTTTCAGTTTCAAGAATGGGGGGAGGAGCTACAAAATTGGATGGCATGAAATTGACATTTGGAGGTACCAACAACAAAGTTCCAGATGCTGGGCCCCATCTCCCTGAAATTATTTGGTTCAGAATCAGATTGTACGGGATATACCGTAACAACCCAATCACAGGATACATTTTTAAAATTTAAAATTTAGAACTTAGGATAATTGATTTTTATTTGAGTAAATTTAGAAGGACTCAACTCTTAGAGTTGAAACAGGGAAAACTATTCAATATATATCAGAAAAATTGACTAAGCAATACCACCTGAGTCTTGACCTCCTATTCCTTCTATGTTGCCAAGTAATTATCTGGTCCAGGTTGCAAAGAACCCTTGCGTGACTAGTCTCTGACAACCATACTGATTAACAAGCTCATATCAGGTGACCCTCATATTACATCAATTTATCAACGTCAGTTTGAAAGGGGGAGCTGGTTTCAGCTGGCGGACTGGAGCAGCTGTGACCCATTTTTGATCAACTGTTTGGTTTAAATCTATTAACTTGGTCAATTTTGATACAGGTTTCCCGGCCTTCCAAGCCTTCTTACCTGGACAGACAATACCTGGCATTATGGAATCTACTGTGACACTTCTCCTCACTTCAGCTACCTCCACTAAGGCTACTAGAACCAAACATCCCAGTATAAAATTATAATTTTTTAACAAAAAATTAAGGAATTATAGCTCATTAATTTTGACAATGAATCTTCAGTGCTCATCTTTCACTTATTAGAAAGATAATTTTTCATATAATCAAATCAAACAGGCTTAAAGCCAGAGCCTCAAGTCTTATGTATTTAAGACTTTCATTCAATCTCTTTGCTATGCCAAATTAAAAATCACAGCTCAAAAAATGATGCTCACTACAGGGGCCACAAGCCCTGTCTTCACACCTTTTGATGCCACATTATTGATCCATCCCACCCTCTTTCCGCTAGCAGTAATTTGCTACTAGCTCTAGTTCTCTCCCCAAAGAGAATATTCCAGACTATCATGTCATTCCAACATATATGGTTATGTTACCAAGGCCTCAGTTAACTTTCATACTGGTTAGGACCCCTACTCTTGATCAAATATATGATCATGTTCCATGCTGGTCCAGGGTGGGCTCCTCTCCAACCACCCTGTCTCTGATCTTTGTCCCAACCTTTTGGTTCTCAAGTACTATCTGATAAAGATCTATCTCAGCTCCACACTGCTCTCATAGGTGCCATGAGAGACTTTTTTAGTGATTTTTTCAACCTGCACCAGTTCATAATAAGTTAACTCTGGGTTTTTGTCCATAATGGTTGGCTGAGTTAATACCTGCCTCCAGCAGCAGTTATGACCCATCTGTGGACTTCCAACAGTGGCCCCTGAGTTTCTCTCCCATCTTTTTTTCAACCAGTATGGCTCTCTTGCATTTAACAATATCTGTGAACCACTATGGGTGCTAATCAGACTTATCACCCTAATTATGTGTGGGATGATTAGCAGGTTCATAAAGCTGGCCATGTAACAGTGGAGCCTTTCTGAGACCTCAAAGCGTTTTTAGGATGGGAGATAGAGATCCAAGCGCTGCAAGCACCCAATAGCAACAGAACACTAAGAAAAAGGGCTTAAAAATGATAGGCTTCAGGTAGAGATATCATAAAAGGCCAGCCACCCAAACTAGGGTGAAAATAAAGATGGCCTGGTTTGACAAGGTGGGGCTGGGGTTTACAAAAAAAGTAGGGTTTTAAACAGGTTCAAGTATTCCTCTGATATCAGGCTCAGGGGCTGCCTTAAGCAGCAATGAGACCCTGAATACTGGGGGATTGGCACTGCAGCTTACAAGTTGTTGTACAGCATGTAGGTGGACAAAACTTCCATGAAGAAGTTTTGGCTAAGAGCTGTCAACTGAGATTTTCAAACACTTAAGGTTTCATTGAACTGCTAGGATAGTTATTAGCTCCAACCCAGCCTGTATGAGTGTTTGGGAGGTAACACTTGTACCATCCTGAAAGATCTTTAGAGTTGAGCCATCCAGACCGGCCAAAAGAATTATGCTGTCCCAGTTGGATTTTGGGGCCAGAAAGCACCAAGTTACCTGGTTTCTAGGTTTCAAGGATTAATCTGGTTCTTTTTTTAACTTCTGAGAGCTGGCAGGCCCAGATAAGATGGAACTGTGTGTGACAGAAACAAAGCAAGGCTTGGAGTTTCAATAGGGGAAGAGCAATACGCTGGGGAATGGATGCCAAGGGTTTATTGGAGGGCTTGTGGGGTAATCTAGAGGTGGCCAAAGATTTTCTCAAGGAATCTCTAGAGGAGCTCAAAGATTTTTATGAAAAATTGATCCAAGCTGCTTCTTCAGCAAGGTACTCAAATCAAAGAAACCAAATCTTTTCCTGGGATGTGATGGCCTGTTGCTAGGTATAGACAATTTTTCTTGTAGCAGAAGTGTGCCATAGATAGGAAGCAGGGGGATTCAAGCTAAGAGGTGAAATTGTGGAGGTGATAGCAAAGTGGCAGCTGAAAATATAGTATGTGAGTACAAAGTCAGCCCAGCTAGAGTTAAAGCTTTGCAACAAGGCACATCAAATAGCAATAGCAGATGGGAGGAATTGTAATAGTAATGGTAACTTGTCTCTAAATCTCCTGGATCTACACAATCCCAGAGATTAAAACTTTGAGAGGGGATCTGCAAGAAGGAATAGGTTTGGATTGGTGTCAGAAAGATTAAAAATAAATTGATCAGATTGGAGACAGCAGATCCAATATGAGAGAACAATTAGATTGTAGTAGAAAAGGTTATAATAATGGGGAGTTGGATCCTTATATAACATAAAAAACCTGCTGATAGGGGCCATAAAAAAGGGTAAATATTAACAGCAGAGGGATTAAGAGGCCATCATACACTATGAGTTTTTCACTTTGGGGGTGCTTTTCAGCAGTATAGGTCTGAATAGCTATAGAATGCTTAGGCATCTTTTCTTATTTTCATTTAGGTTATAGAGGCTGATCTGAGCTGTGTCCACCTATCTATGGTCAATTATGTGGCTTTGATCTGTTTCAGTCAGAGTTGTTTATGATCCCAGACTTATTTTTACAGCATACTTTGTTGGGCTCCCAATCCCCAAAAATCATGCCATGGCTATAATACCTTGCTTACCACTTCACTCCAGACTTAATTAATAATATCAGGGCTTTACATTAAGCTTATTTTTTGTGAAGATAACTAGTGACATTGTATCAATATATAAAGCTTTGCTAATAGAATATACCTATTTATCTCTCCTTGGATTGTTCTCAGTGTATTGAAAGGGGTTTATGGGGGTTCACAGGCATAGCATGCTTTTAAAGTGGCAAGAGGCTGATAAGGAGCGCCTTTTGGGGAAGCTTCAAATATAGAATTAGGAAGAGAAGAAGTATATTTTATTGCATAATACTTTAGACTTATATAGCTTTAGCTGTGGCGGGGATTTTAGTTGGATCAAACCCAGGGGTTGGTCATGTGCTGGATGGGTTCAAGTCACTGGATACCTGGACAGTCATGTGATATTGGTTTGTTGCCATTCCTGGTATGTCAAATGGTATATTGGAAAGGCATCAAATTAGATGATGACTGGATGTTAGGTGTGATAATAATAGCCGGAGTACTCATACATCCAGACCCTCAACACACCCCTCCCTTAAGGGGTTACTCGGGTAGATCAGGAGGGGGCTTTGTCTTGACGGCTGCCACCTGATGTTCCTGGAGTTGTTTACTAGTGGGCACCAACTTGGTTGAGTGTTCTTCTTTGCTAGGGCGGAGGCGAGATCTGTGATACTTTTTGGTGATGGGCTCTTTGGCACCCTGGAACTTAACCAGGTAGGTGTTCCTGTCTGGTCAGTATCTGATGATTCTTCCTGGTCCTCTATGTACTGAGTCTAGCTTCTTTCTGCTCCCAGCCAGGACCCAGAAGGGGGAGTTGATGGGGATTGGATCCTCTGTTGAGGTTACCTTTTGGGTTTTGAGTCTCTTTGTTTCTGCCAGAGGGCTTTGAGGCGTATGTGTTGTAGAGCTGGTTTCTGTTCTACTGTGGGAGGTTTCCCCGGGGGATCTTCACATACAGTTGATTGTTGGGGGTGACTATTTCTGGCTTGTACCTGTATGTTAGTTCAAACAGTGAGTAGTCTGTCCCTTGATTGGTACAAACCCAGGATACTAGTAATGCATGTTTCACATGGAGTGGCCATGTGTCTTTGGCTTTGCCATCCATTATTTTCTCCAGGGTTCTGATAAGGCTGCTGTTCAGGTTTTCAACTCTGCCATTGGCCTGTGGCCTGTAGGGCAAGATTGTGGAGTGTTTGATGTTCTTTGTTTTTAAATTGGCGTTTACTACGTGGCCTATTAGCTCTTTTGCTCCATCTGTTATGATGTAGTCTGGAGTGCTGTAGTCCGCTATGATTGCTTTATTGATGAATCAATTTATTGTTTCTGTCTTGTGATCTTTTGTTGCCCAGCAGATGGACCAACGTGTGGAAAAGTCAATGGCTAAAATTAGGAAACATTGATTCATTTTGGTTTCTGGGAAGGGTCCCACTACGTCCAGTCCCCAAACCTTAAATGGTTCAGGGTCAGGTACTGGGTTGACTGTTGGCTGTGGCGCCTTGGTGCTGGCATATTTTTCAAACACTGTGCACTTCTTTAGAACATTGATTATGTCTTGCTTCAGGTTGGGCCACCATACTATCTCTTTTAATGTGAGATATAGGCTGTTAGCCTTTGTGTGTCCTAGCAGACGGCGGTGTGTTAATATGGTGCAACTCTTTGTGCAAGTGGGATGTAAGGGATATGTTTATCATTAATCATTTGGTATACAATGCCATTTGATACATGGAAATGTTTTTCATTCCTTACTAGTGTATCATGGGTTAGTTGGTGTGTGGAGGGATCCTTTCCTTTTGTCTTGTACTCAGTGTTGTATAGGTTGGGCCAGTCAGGGTCCAGGTGGTCAGGGTGATCCTCTCTTGGCTGGAATAGCCTATAGAGAGCATCAGCTGTGACCAGCTCTGCCCCCTTTTTGTATTGGATGTCCAGGTTAAGCTGTTTCAGCAAGGACATCCATTTGGCTTGGCGCCGTGCAAGTGCGTTCTGAGTTTTGAAATAGATTAAGGATTTTTGGTCAGTTAGCACTCAGACGCTTAAGTGTCCTTCGAGATAACATCTCCATTTCTCACATGCGTGATATATTGCTAGCAATTCTTTGTTGTATATTGGGTACTTTTGCTCAGTGTTTGTTAGTTTTCTGCTTTTGTAACATACTGGCAGGAAATCTTGCTGCCTTGACTGGCAGATGCATAGGACTGCGCCAATGGCGGTGTCACTAGTGTCTGACTCAAGCTTGTAGCACCCATTGTTATTAGGGTATTGCAAGATTGGTGCTTCAATCAAAGCTTATTTTAATAGCTGGAAATTCTTGTTGCATTCTGGAGTCCAGATGAATTTCTTTTTGGCATTACCTTTGGTTAGGTCATTGATTGGTGCAGTGAGCTTTCTGCAGTCTTTGATGTATTTTCTTAGGTAAGCTACCATACCAAGAAAGCATCTTACTTGTTTCACAGAGGTGGGGTGTTGCATGTTATTTATGGCTTTTATTTTATCTGGGTCTGCTTTGATGCCACCATCAGAGACAATGTGGCCCAAGAACAGGAGTTCATTTTCCATAAATTGGCACTTACTAGGCTTAGTATATAGCTTGTGCTTTGCAAGTTGATCAAGTGTCTTGCAGACATGCGTGAGGTGTTCCTCTTTTATTTTTGAAAATATGATGATATTGTCAAGGTAGCATAATGTGTTTGAGAGTCTGTTTAGCGCCTGGTTCATCATGGTGACAAATGTTGCTGGGGCGTTTGTCATCCCAAAATTCATTACTTTACATTCAAATGGCCCAAATTGCGTGCAGAACACGGTCTTTGGTATGTCTTTTTCTTTAACTTCAACTTGGTTATAACCAGATGTGAGATCAATTTTTGAGAATTTTTTTGCTCCAGAGAGCCTTACAAATAGGTCTTCTATGAGGGAAAGTGAGTATTTATTTTTTACTGTACTTGCGCTTAGTGCTCTGTAGTCAGTAACTAAGTGAAGAGATCTTTCTTTCTTCTTTATAAAGAACACTGCTGCCCCCCCCATGGGGATTCAGACGGGCAGATGAATACTTTTTCTAGATTGTCCTCAATATGGGTTTTGAGGGTTTGTGTTTCCATGGGAGAGAGTCTGTAGAGGGGTGCAGGTTTAGGCATGGCCTTACATAAGTTGATGCCATATTTGACCCCCCGTTTGGGGGGTAGCTTGGTGAGTTCTTCCTTGAATACATGAGCGTATTCATTTAGGAGTGCCAACAAGTTCTGGGCATTGGATCTTTTGTGTTTATATATTATTAAATTTGGAGTACCTCATTATGTGGAGGGTACTGTCTTTGGTTAGATGTTCAGAGTCATCTTGATTTATGACTTGAACAAATACTGTGTCTCTTAGAATGAGGTTGTTGGGTTCTTTGAGAATGTTGAAATTGACTCCATTGCGTTTTATTGTCATGGTTTTTGTTTTCCAACATATGCTGGGATTCACTCAGGTGAACCAGTCTATGCCTGCTACAATGTCGTAGTTTATGTTGTTCATGCAAGTCCTTTGATGGACGTTTGTATGCCTTGGAGGTCAATTCTGAAGGGCGTTGTTTTGCCTTTGAGTAGAACTTTTGACTTGTCTGCCATTTCTGACATATTTGAAGTTGGATTTAACAACTGGTATTTTGTACTTGGTTACAAAAGGTTTGCTAACCATAGTGTGTTGTGCACCAGAGTTGAATAGAAATTAATGTGTATGAGATTTTTAAGTGCATGGATAGACAAGAAGTTGTGAGCAATCTTTAATTTTTATGTTCATAAAATGGGGGATTGCGGGACACATGGGATGCGAGCAGCAAAGTTTGTGCCTTGGTACAGTTTCTTGTCAAGTTGGCGGGAGACAGGGGCACTTAAGCCTGTTCCCCCTCCTCTTTTCCCTGTTCCTCTGTTTTGAGACCTTTGAGGTCGAGAATGTGGGGTCATATTCATAGCGGGTTGCTACTTCAGCGTTGTTAACTTTGGCAGTGTCCTCTTTCTTGGGACGGGAGTGGTTTGTGCTTTGGCTGCAATTGCCATTGTTACAATTAGAGTTGCCGTTGCTATGATTGGTATTTTGGAGTTTATTGCCATTGGAGTTTTCTCTGCCATTGCTGTTTGAGGAGTGGTTGCCATTGCATACAGCATATTCCATGTTGGCGCATTTTTCAGCGCGCTTGGCTTCAGCAATGAGCGCAGGCATGGAGGTGTTAGCCTCTGGGCGGATGAGGGCAGCAACAGAGGGTTTCATTCTATTGATGAATGAGGCTCTAGTGTGTACGTTGTCAGCTTGTGCTGGGTTTTGAATTTTACAGCGTATTTCCTCAAATTCATTGGCGTAAGCTGTGATAGTGGTCTTCTGAGGAAGATTGTTGAGCTGTATTGTAATGTCTTGGAGAGATTCAGTGATGCAGAAATTGTGGGTGATGTTGGCTTTAAACTCTTCCCAGTTGTCAAGCTGGTCGTCAGCTCATGAGCCAACCCAGGTAGCAAACCAGTTTGCTGCGGCCTTGTATAGGCACTTGCTGGCTTCTTGGACCCATTTTTTGTAGGGGATGCGGCAGGCACGGAGTTTTGCAGCTGAGTGGTCTAGCCAGTTGATGACGTTTTCTTTGTTTTTACCAAAGAACTTGTCAATACCAATGTATTTGGTGTTGGTAACTTCACCTGCAATAGGCGGTTGTGTGTTTGTTTGTGGTTGTAGAGAGCGACTGTATTGAATTATCTTGGTGCATGCTTTGGGCATGACCAGACATTCAAATACAGTGCATCCACTAGGAATATCTTCATTGATGTCGTGGGCGCAGAAGTACGTCTTCCAGGTATCCTGGGATGTGGCCTGGTTGAGTACGTGGGCGAAGGTGGGCGGGTTCTGGTCAGTCATTTTCTCTTTCATTGGTGTGGTTAAAAACTGTAGTGCTACCAGTGATAAGGAGCGCCTTTTGGGGAAGCTTTGAATATAGAATTAGGAAGAGAAGAAGTATATTTTATTGGATAATACTTTAGACTTATTATAGCTTTAGCTGTGGTGGGGTTTTAGTTGGATCAAACCCAGGGGTTGGTCATGTGCTGGATGAGTTTGAGTTGCTGGATACTTGGACAGTCATGTGATATTGATTTGTTGCCATTTCTGGTATATCAAATGGTATATTAGAAAGGCACCAAATTAGGTGATGACTGGATGTTAGGTGTAATGACAATAGCCGGAATACTCGTACATCCAGATCCTTGACAAGGCTATAAAAACCTGGGCAGAATTCAGGGCCCTGAACCTAAGCAGTACTGTAGATCCAGGACCTGTTGGTAAATGATGTGTTCTGAGGCGCGGCACAGACACACAACAGGAAATCCTAACCTTAGGATTGGATTTGTACTAATTCTCAGTTGGTTGGAAGGGAAGGTTATGCAATTACCTTGTGGCCCTGAATGATAAATCTCTACTATTTATGGCTAGAGAGAGGTGCCAAAGTACTTGGAAACACATAGACAGATATGTGAATAGAACTTAAATTTTATTGGGAATAAGGAATTGGAATATATATTGTTTAGTGATACCATAAAACACTACCAGAACGGTAGGATCACTCACCTAGGGCTGTGTTGGCTTTGAAAAGGGACAATTAAGGCATTTGCCTTAATTGTCCCGTCCTTCCTTCCTTCCCTGAACCCGTCTTTTGGATTTTCCTATGTTGGGTGAATCTGAATTTTTTTAAAAAAGGTCTCAGAAGGCTTTCTGCATTCCAGATTTTCAAGCTATATACTAAATATACTTATAATAAATTTTTTTGACCAAAATTTTTAATTTCAAATTTATTATTTTTAATTTATAAAAAATAGAGAGAGAAAAAATATAAAAATATATTTTAAAAAAAATCTGAATCAACTACACCCTTCTGTGAGTGTGGAAGAAAACAATCCTGGGGGAATCTTCTCAAAGAAGATTCTCTCAAAATTGTTTCCAGATTTTGGACGGGTGCTTCTTTTAAGAAAAGGAGCCACCCGTCCAAAATCTGACGCAGCCCTACACTTACCACAGCATGAGTGGGGCAAGTGAGTTGCGCAGAATCAGGAAACCAAAATTTGAATTTCCCATTTTGGAAACAGACTCATTTTGAGGATCACAGACAAAAGTGAGGGATTTGTCCTCAAAATAATCCAATGAAGGCAAAATTGAAATAGTGTGAATAGCGGAATTCACAACAGCAAAAGTGTGGGATTTTTGAACCATTTCACCTAAATTCACCAACTTAATAGAGAAATTTTGATCCCAGAACAGCTTGCTCTTTATATAATCAGATAAAAATGTTTCAGTAAGTTGGTGAATTCAGGCAATATAATATGAAAATCCAGCCTCTTTCCAACAGGTATTGAATCTATGGCATTGTTATGTGGATGTAAATATCACCTGGATTGTAAGTGGGTCGAATCCCTCCCAGTTTCAATGGCAGAATAAGATAACACCTCTGTTTAGAAGCTTCAAACCTTATGAACATACCTAGAAGATGAATACTTCCCAAGTTACAG
This sequence comes from Entomophthora muscae, assembly GCA_014839935.2. Taxonomy (NCBI): domain Eukaryota; kingdom Fungi; phylum Entomophthoromycota; class Entomophthoromycetes; order Entomophthorales; family Entomophthoraceae; genus Entomophthora; species Entomophthora muscae. Next base: position 144,547 of record QTSX02005107.1, on the reverse strand, counting down.
CAGATGCACTATTTCCCATGAAAATGTCATTAAGATGACTGTGAGAAAGTTAAGCAAATGTTGCATCATCAATGTACACGAAAGGCTCGCTTCAATACTCTTCTAATCAACATAACTATCCATAGTAGTTAGATATCTATTATATAATACTTCAGTTCTCACTATTGAATTATCTGACATACCTTATCATTTTTTATCTGATTGGTTACTTTTAAAATCTTGGATGGTGCCTTCAAATCAAACCCAAGAAATCCTAGCCATTCTCATAGATTTGTCCCGGGGTAAGAAACTTATGGCCTAGGGCTTGAACCCCTCTATCCTGTGGACTGATTGGCTGAAAGTAGGTTGTAAATCCTATCCTGCCTCTGTATACTTCTTTTGTATGAAATTTTCCTTATTCAATCTCTCAGAAGTATACCTTTTGTGCTTTCCCTTGTCACGGCATTCAACTGGTCAATATTGGTTTTATTGGGACTTTTATACCTCGTATGGTTGATTTTGGAAAACTCTTCACAAAATTCGTCATGGAAGTGGAAGTGAGAAATATATAAGAGAAGATAGATTTGTTATTGAATGATGGTACTTTCTTAAATAGCACATGTTTAATAGCAAGTTAGTCCAAATAGATTCAGCAACCCATGTGATGTCCCTGCTATCAGATTGGTTTGGCTTGTGGAATCTGGCAGGACAGGCAATAGTTGGGACTTTAGATGTGTAAATCAGATGGTCATATTTTCAGCCTTGGCAGTATCTAGTTATTTACTGCCTGGGATATCGCTGGGATGCCAGCTTATCTGATGGTAAGGAGATTTTGAAGCAGGAAGATAAGGATGCTTGGTTTATGAAAGATGAGATTATGCAACAGGTTTGATGAGGCTAGTTATCTTAAATGTCTGGATTTTGGTTTGGTAATTTATGGGCGAAAATTGGGCTTCCTTTGGAAAGGCCATTAAAAATAAAATGCAGTGAGTGGGTAAATATGACGATAAGAATATACGAAATAAAACATTTATTTCTTTGCTTACAATTTCTTATAAAATTAAACCCCTCGTGGGTAAGAAAAGCTATGGGTGGATCAAGAAGTGAATTGAGATGCTAAGCCATGATCCGAGGTATATCCGATTTAGTTTAAGAATATCTGAAGCCCTGTTAGAACGGTATGCTAACGGAAGGTGTTTGGCTTGAGAGAATGGCTGAGTGATTGAGAATGTTCAATGTTAGTGTGAGATCAGCAGGGGTCCATGTAAAATAAAGATCATGTCGAACTGTCTCAAGGGTGACCTATTCCGCTGCTCAGGTTTATAAAGGCTTGATGTAAACGTAAGCACCTCTTTCTGTGAAGCATGCCGTTCAGGACCCACCTCGTCAGCTGATGGTCATAAAACTGCGTAGTCGAATAGATTCATGAATGCAGAAATTGGGTCACACAATTTAAACAAAGGTTTTTAATTTAGGATTTATTAGGGCTTACTTAAATGTAGAGAGTAATACCTTAAGGGTATCACTTCCTGCATAAATCTTAAGCTAGAACGATTTTTGAAGAAAGAAAAATCAGAATATATCACATATTATAGTTACAAGAGGTATATACCTGGTTTTAAGGCTCACATATGGTGCTTCACATAGTCATCATATATGCTGTCCCAGCTGCGCTCCTTTTTTACTGCGTTTAATATAAATTCTAAACTAATATACATCTTTTAGGTAGATATGGTGAAATTTTGATGTCCTTGTGCACTATTTGTTTAAGACAAATCATGCCCCAAAATCGTGACCTGGGTCCTGGCAGATTTGTTTAAAGGGCGGCTGGTTATTGGAGACAGACATGATGCTGGGGTGGCTCTTGTTTGCGCTTGAATACGTTTTGAGTGCTTCTCTGAAGGCGGAAGGGAGAATTATTGGAGGAGAAGCTGCAGAAGTGCCAGAATGGATTGCGGAAAGCTTCTACAAGGGCGTACACAGATGCGGTGTAACCTTCTTGTCTTCGAATCACGTCATTACTGCTGCTCACTGTGGGAATGCTTCAGACTCATCCAATATGCTTGTTCGATACAACAACCAAGACCTGAGTGTCACTTCCATTAATAACCATCCCAAATTTGAGGGAACAGAGACTTATGGCAACGACATCTCAATCTGGACGATAGATTCCCCAACAAACCCACCAAGAAGCTTTCCAGCCCTCCCTGCCAATCATGTTACAGGAAATGTTACCGTGTATGGATGGGGGGTTACCGCTTACAACACAACAGGCACTTCAAAAGAGCTTCGCAGCATTGACTTGACCATCTTCGCTTCCAACGTTTGCAAAGAAAAATTCAACACAAGGAACATCACTTTCAATGAGAAATCACACATCTGCATTGGCAACATCGAAGGCGGCCATGATGCCTGCCAAGGCGACTCAGGAGGCCCCGCCATTTCCAACCAGAACGGTTCCAATTTTCTGGTGGGCCTGGTGTCGTATGGCTATAGGTGTGCTGAAAAGGGGTTCCCTGCCGCCTACACAGACATTCTAGCCTTTGGAACTTTCATCAACGATTCCTTTGGTCAGAATTCTCCCTCCCCACCAGCTTCTACCCCAACACAGATGGTCCCTTCTGCCACACCTTTCTTCCCAAATTATATAATTCAACAAGGTATATATATGTATCCAGTGGGACCATTTCAACCTAGCTATTAGCCAGCCACATGTTTAATTAAACTCTACAATAATAACCTTACTTTGAGAATACCAATTACCAAATCATATACAACCTCCAATCATCCATGGGTTGCTTCAATTTTACAAGGGCTATCACATCTTAGAAATGGCAAGATAGTGTTGTAACTGTGCTGTTTTAGCAGAGTTACAAGGGGGAAAATATTTAGAAGCTAGATAATATTCTTTATTGAGAGATAGTGATTATATAGTTAATGTGAGTCATGGATAATAGGAACATTATTGTGTAGATCACACAGTAGGATGGTGAAGGGGGTGGCTTAATCCTAGTAATGAGTCAAGCGCCAAAACAAGGTATCCACCATAAGGGACCATCATTTGTTCATGTTGTTGGATTTAGAAATTTGAGTTGACTTCCTAGTCTGTCTTTGAGTGACTGGATAATCAGATTGTGGGTCACAAACCCGCTTACTTGGAACCTTGCTGGTAGGTTGAGCCTGCTGTTTTGACACCCCCCAACTGAAGGTCGGCCTCCTCTGGGGACAGGTTGTCAGAGAGATTGTCAGGGAGGTCTTCGGGAGCTCAGGCACCATACTGGACTAACTGTTGTTCTGTGGGGGTAAGACAGTATCACACTGTTTCTGTCTTGCCTTGCAGGGACTCAGGCAATCATGGTGGAGGACCTTGTCTTGTTTAAGTTTCCCAAGACCTTGCACAAGGTAAGTGTTGTTTTTGTTTACCTTTAAGATGATTGACGGGCCTACTTTCTCTGGTTGAAGCTTGCTTTTATCAATGTTTATGACCCAAACTTTGTCGCCAACCTCGTGTCTGTTTTGGATGGGGACAAATGTCTTTTGTAGAAACTTGTTTTCTCTTTCTGTTTGATTGATATTGGCCTCTATGACCTGGGTGATCTGAGCAGGGAAGAGCCTTGCTTGGTATTTCCAGCTTGGGTCCTGACAATGCTTGGATGACATTGGGCTGTGTGCCATATACTAACTCAAAAGGGCTTTTCCCAGTGGATCTGCTCACAAAAGTCTGGCATACAAGCAATGCAGTTGATAACTGCTTGTACCATTCCTCAGGTCTCCCGGTGGTGAGCTTGGCCAAGGTTTGCATGAGGCTGTCATTTAGCTGTTTCATACGTCCATTGGCCTGAGGATGATAAGGTGTTGTCACTGCGGGCTTGACCCCATTCTTGGTGAAGTATACATTGGTATCTTCAGATGTCAATTCTTTGCCTCTGTCAGTTATCAGGAGCTCTGGCTTTCTGAACTTGCTGATGATTTCCTTTCCTATGAATTGCCACACATTGTTGCCTATATGTGTTTTTACTGCTTGTGCCACTGGCCATCATTTGGCAAAGTCTATTGTGGTGATGATGTAATTTTTCCTGTTATGCTTCCCTGGCATGAGGCCCACAATGTCCAGGGCCTACACCTTGAAGGGTAGTTGGGTGTGAATAGGTAGTATTGACTTAGGTGGGTTTTGCTTCTTGCAAAATTGTCACATACTTTGCATTGATCCAAGACTTCCTGAACGTCTTGGTACAGGGTTGGCCACCATGCTCTATGCTTAAGAATTTGTAGAGGTTAGTGTGGGGTTCCTGGTCACCAGTCTTCATAGTGTGTCTTGGGTTGTAGCCAGGGACCGGCTTGGAGGAGTCGTCATTCTCCAACAGGGGTGAAGGGTTGGTGAGAAGCTTATACTTGGCTTGCATAAGGGCAAACTCCTCCAGTACCTTTCCAATCACCAAGCAAGCGTCTCCACCATATACCTGGACTTCAGCAGGTGCCAGCCCTCCTGTAGGCCGATACCAATCCTGTAGTAGTCTTGTAAACTCTTCTCTGATGAACTCTCTTCCTCTATTTGACATCTCCAAATGCCTTGTCACTTTCTCCCACTCCTCCTGGGCAGATTTACTAGAGGCAAACTTCCTGCACCCTAGGCAATAGGATTCCTCATCCCCTGGGCTAGGATAAAAAATATGGGGTAATTGACTCATGAGACTTAAATACTCTTTTCACACGGAAAATTCAGATAGGGGTCATAATAGGCACTTTATTTTCTGTCAGAAGGAAGATCCCCTTAGAAACCTTCTGATATATTGCCTTGGGGTAGGGAATAAGAAAGGGTTTGTGCCAATACTTGGAGTCCTTTAATAATATCTTGGACCCCCTGTACTTAGTCTTTGAATCCTTCTCCTTGATCTTGGGCTCCTTTGCTTTGGTCTTGGGCTCCATCGTCTTAATCTTAAACTCCTGTGGTCTAACTCAGCTCTGGCTTCCTATCCTTGGTCTTTTGATCCTACTGTAGCTTTTGGTGGCCTTTGTAATACACTTGATCCAGTCCTTTAAAAGTCTCAGATAGCTCTCCCTTTTATAGCCCCTTGTTTCAGACCAAAAACCTCTCTTAGAACTCTGGTTATTTAAAGCTTAAACTATCCTGTTTTTCTTCTTCTATAATATATTAAACTTTTAAACTTACTTTAGCCAATGAAAGCCCTGAATTTTCTGCTTCTGCTCCCCATTTTTTAGGCTTTAACTCTCAAGTTAAAGCCCTTAAAAAACTGATTAAGTAGGCTCTGAGTTGCAGCCAATCAAACGCCTTGCTTCAACAGTTTTGCCAAAACAGCTTCCCCAGATGACCCGTCCCTGACCCTGGTTCAAACTCAAAGCTGTCTTGCTCCGGGTAAACAACTGCTCCACGTTTCAAACAGTTTTGCTGTAATTCCTGTCATGTTTCCCCGGCAAATCTTGAGCGCTTCCACATATGTTTTACTTAGGCAATTTTTGATCCTTTGATTTTTCAACATTTCTCCGTGTTTCTCTCAACGTTTTGCATCTTTGAACTTGCCTGTTGCTCGTCCTTTTGCTTTCCTAGTTGTTCTTGGCAAAATTTGCTCTTTTGCCCTTGCAGTTTCTCCGTTCTTCTTCCAGCTTCTTTCTGATCCATTTTCTCTTTAATCTCTTTTCTAAAATTATCATATAGTTCTAACAAACTATAGGTTATTTTTTCTTCTCTTTCTTTTTTTATATGATTTTCAATCCTTTCTTAATCATAATCAGGCAGTATTTAATTATTCTTTAACTGCTTCTTTATATCCAAATTTCTTCTCAAAAGTCACTAAACCAGCTCTTCTAACCACTGTAACTAGTCCAGCTAGGTCATCCTCTCAGCTCTTCAGTTCTTCAGCACCAACTTCTGGTCCTTTGGCCATCTTACACCATGATCTGCTAGTCCTTCATCCTGTCTTCTTGTCCTTCTGCTTATCCTTAACTAGCTTCACACCAAATCCTCACTAGGAACCTCATTTGTTCCTTTAACACACTGAACCATCTTGGTTCATTCCATTCAATATGAATTAACAGTTCATCAACTAGCCTTCACTGTGACCAAACAGTCCCTCCTGCTAGTTTTCTCTGCTAATTCTATAAACCACCTTGGTTCTTTATCTCAGCCCCCGTTACCAGAACTTGTAGACCCAGGCATGAGTCTACATTGAACTGGCGTTTGACTGGGCCCTTGCAAGTGGCAATCCACTTAGGCCATTCAACCATAAATCTATGTCTATGTGTTGTCTTTACTCACCCAGGTGATTAAGTCTGGGCTTTCAGTTGCAGAGTAATCAGCTCTACTTCCCAGAGGCCTGATCACACCAAGTTCTGCAGCTTGCTTCCACGAGCAAGCCACCTTAGTGACACCTCTGAGCATGCCTATACCCTCCAATGCTCACTTTGGGTTTTTCCAAAGCTCCCATATGGGCACAAACAAGGACACCCTGCAAGTCCGTTAGGCAGGGTGCTTGCTCACAGACCTCCTGCAAGCCTATTAGGGTACATTGAGCCCTCAGAGCTCTTCCCCTCCCTGGCAGCCCGCGTTACCCGCCAGGGGTCCAAACTTACTCCCCCCAGACAGACAAAGTTCCCTGCTAGGTGAAGTGCTATAGCCCAAAGCAACCAACATCTTCTTCTGGGTGGAGACAACAACTGCCTCTGATAGTCCTTTGTTACCTACCAGCCAGGCCTTGCTTACCCTAGTAGACCATGTTACCTACCAGGCTCCCCTTACTTACCCTAGTAGACTGTGTTACCTACTAGGGTTACCTCACTTCTCCTAGCAGACCAAGTTATCTACTAGGCTTACCTCACTTACCCCTAGCAGCCCTATGTTACCTACTAGTTTACAACGTCACTAGCTAACCACCCATTGCCATTCTTTAGCATATTGTCTTTATTTGAAGCCAAATCAATCCTCGCCTGCAAAACCGCACACATGTGGATCACCACAGTTAGGAATTTTTGTGTGCCCTAGATCTCTATGGTAACGTAGGATGGTTTCAACTTGCTGATGTGTGGGAACATAAGGGATGGTGGTTCTGTTAGACATTTTTTGATGTAAGGCTCCATACATGTCTGCCAATAAGTGCTTGTTCTTAATGACTGTTTCCTTTGTTATGTCTGTGGTGCCAGGGGAGAAGCCTTTGTCCTTCATCCAAAGTACCAAGAGGGGCCAGTCTGAGTCAAGCCCATTCTCTCCTCTTGTGGCTTGGACATACAGGCGTGAGAGTGCATCCACCATGGCAAGTTCTGGACCAGGCTTGTACTGTATGAGCATATGAATCTCTCCAGGATTTCCATCTAGTGGGCCTGACGGCAGTATAGATTTGCTTGGGTTTTAAAAATATATGAGCACCTTGTGGTTGGTCAAGGCTGTGAATTCTTCTTGCTGTTCTAGATAACAACACCAGTTTAACTAGGCAGTGTATGATTTCCAACAACTCTTTGTTGTGTATAGGGTATTGACACTCACTGTCTGTCAGTTTCTGTGATTTGTAGGCTACAGGCAGGAAGTTACCATTATTATTTTCAATTTGTAGTACTCCCCCAATGAATGTGTCTGAGACATCTGTTTCTATTTGATATTCCCCATTGTGTTTGGGGTACTGTGGGATAGGCGCTGTTTTGAGTTTTCCTTGAGACATCTAAAGCAAAGGTTGCTCTGGGGGGTCCACACAAACTTGGATTTGGCGTCAGTTAAGGGGATAAAGATGCGGTCTGGACACCGCAATCAGGTATAAAATAGCATATGTAGGCAACTATTCCTAAGAATGTGTGGAGTTCTGACTTGTCTTTGGGCGGTGGCATTTTGCAGATGGCCTGTATCTTTTGACTTTCAGGTTTAATGACATCTTTTGAGACTATGTGTCCTAGGAAGGGCAGCTGTTCACAGAAGAACTGGCATTTGGAGGGCTTGGCTAGCAGCTTGTGTTGTGCCAGGATAGCAAAGACTGCCTCCAGGTCCTTGTGGTGCTGCTCTACCAAGGAGATATATACAATGATGTTGTCCAGGTAGACTAAGGCGTGCTTGCCTATGCTAGGGGCAAACACCTCATTCATGAATGTCACAAAGGTTGACAGGGCGTTTGTCATACTAAAATTGAGCACCACACACTCATATGAGCCGTGCTTAGTGAAGAAGGCTGTTTTGGGGATATCTTTCTCTTTGATATGGATCTGGTTGTAGCCTTCAGTCAGGTCAATCTTGGAGAAGACTGTGGCGCCGCCCAGGGAATTGAAGAGGTTGTCAATGAGCGGCAGTGGGTAAAAATTCTTTATGGTAACTTCATTTAGGGCTCAATAATCTGTGACTAGGCGCAGGGTGCCATCTTCCTTGGCCACAAAGAATACGGCGGCCCCAAAGGGAGATTGTGAGGAGCAGTTAAGTCCTTTCTCCAAGGCCTCTTTGAAGTAGGCACATAAGGTGTTGTCTTTGTTTAGGATCAGTAAATAGATGGGTTGCGCCTTAGGTACAGCTCCTTTAGTTAGATGGAGTGTTGGATATGCTTTTCTGGAGGCAACCCAGGTAGAGCCTCCTTGAAGATTTCTGGATGGCAGGCTACAATTTTGCAATCTTGAGGCATAGTTGTATCCTGGTGGTCCTTGAAGTGTATGAGCTTGTACTGGAAGGAGTCCCAGTCAGTTGCCTTGAGACTCTCTTTTTTGTCCAAGGTCTCTGTGATATGTACAAAGACATGTTTGCACAGGAGTTAGTCTACTGAGTCAGGGTAGATCTGATGATTGATGCCTTCACATTTGATGGTCAGTACAGAAGTTGCCCAGTCTATATGGGGGTTGTTTTTTTCCAGCCAGTTAAGCCCCAGTACAATGTCAAACTTTGGAAAGTCAATGACAGGGCCTTGGATGGTGGAGTGTAGGTTCTCAAGCATAACAGAGAAGGGGGTGGTTTCCCTTGTCACGGCAATGTGATGTTCATCAGCTAAAAACACGTTTTTAATCTGCAAAGGAGGAGTGATTAACTTTAACTTGTCCAAAAAGCTGCTGTTGACTAGGGTTTGGTCCATACCCAAGTCCAGGAGTGCTGAGACTGTGTAACTGCAAAAACAGAAATGATAAGATATCAGTTTATTAAGATGTCTGGCAATGGTGTATAGTACTTGGTCCTCTGAGGGCACTTGGATCATTGGAAACTGGTCCACGTCCTTGGGTTGATATTCATCATTGGGCAAGTCAGGAGTTGTGCAGGGAGAGCTTGGCTTGCTTAGTGCCCTCACTGGGCTTTTCCTTTGTCCTGGTTGCCTTTTGTGGCAGTGATATGGAAATGGGTATGGTTTGACTGGCCACTGTTCCTGTTTCCATGTCCATTTTATCCTCCAAGTTTATGGTTTGCACTGCTGCCATTGTTCCCAGGGGGTAGTCAATTAAAACAAACAGCTGGGTGAAAGTCTTTGGGTCTCTCTTGCTTTCTGGTTTGCGCTTTGTGGAGAGTGTTGGATGTTTGTTCTGCTTTCTCCGCTTCACAATACAGGCTTTGTAGATTGATCACTTGTCCAGGTTCACGTGTCTCATTACATGTGACTTGAGTGTGTTGTAGTACATGAGGTGTGTAGCTGAGGTGTCAAAGGCCATGTTGGAGGGCACGTAGTTGGAGTTCCTTGTAGGAGCAGGTGAGTTCCTTTACAGTGCCAGTCTGAGTTAGGTTCTTTACTTGGCGCATGATCATGAGTGCGGTGTCTTTAATCATAAATCTTGTCAAGCAGTCTTGTTTGAAGGTGTCCCAATCCTTCTTGGTGTGTTCTTCATGCCACTTGTTGCACCAGGTGCCAGTGTCATGAGTCAGTCAGATGGAGATTTCTGCAATCTAGAATTGCTGTGGGCATTTCATTTGGGCCAGCTTGCTTTGGGCAGACTGGATCCATGCGGCGGAGTTGTTGTTGGCCCCAGCAAAGGATTCCAGGGCAGCGCTTGGAAGTCTTTGGGCTGCTTAGTCTGGCATAGTGTTTTTGCCAGTTGCACAAGGCATGGTGGAGGGAGCCTGGAAGAAACCTTATGCTGACAGGGTGTTGAACGCAGGGAGTGGTATCTCCATTTTCTGATAGAGGACAAACCCATCAGGTATCTTGGCACCAGGTGTGTACAGTTTCCAGTCTGCTGGGAGGCCAGACATGATTCTATTGAGGATTTGTTGGCCGCAGCAAGTACAGGCAACAGGCAGAATTTTGGGGGGGTAAAGTAAGATGGAAACCCTACCTGTGCTATCAATGTTGTAACTGTGCTTTTTTAGCAGAGTTACATGGGGAAAATATTTAGAAACCATATATTATTCTTTATTGAGAGATAGTGATTATATAGTTAATATGAGTCATGGATAACAGGACCATGATTGTGTAGATCACACAGTAGGATGGTGAAGGGGATGGCTTGATCCTAGTAATAAGTCAAGGGCCAAAAAAAGGTATCCACCATAAGGGATCATCATTTGTTCATGTTGTTGGATTTGGAAATTTGAGTTAACTTCCTAGTCTGTCTTTGAGTGACTGGATAATTGGATTGTGGGTCACAAACCTGCTTACTTGGAACCTTGCTGGTAGGTTGAGCCTGCTGTTTTAACAATAGTAACATTTATATGATGCTAAATCATTACTTAATGATCAACTAAAATGGTAGACTGATATTCCTTTCCAAAGAAAATTAGTGCTAAATAAGTTATAACAATTAAAATATAAATAAAATTTAAAGGAAATACTTTCTCCATTACTGTAAATTCAGAACCTAAGCTTAAAAATGCAGGATTGTCAAATCCTATGTCCAAATTTTGAATCAATTTTGCGGGCAACTCAGCTGAGTAAAACTTAAAATACTTAATAAACTCAACCATTTAATTTAACTTTTTTATTTTATTTAAATTACCAAATTTTGAATCCCTTGAACAGATAACTTAACTAACAAAAGACAAAACACAGCAAACAAATGTGGGATACATGAATCAGAAATGTGGGATTCTAATGTACAATTTTAGGCTTCCTGTATTTCAAACAAATCATAGACATCATGTAAAACTTAATGAATCTGAAATTGCGGGATTGTCAATCCAAGAACCAAATTTCATATCAAAAATGAGGTAAATTTGAAATAAATATAATTTATGGATGTTTCAAACAAGAAGTCAAAGGATCTAGAGTGGATTTGTGATAATTCTTTTAGGAATCATAGGCATTCTCAAAAATCACCCTATTCCAATTTTGGACGGCTAAAATTTAGATCCTACTATTCACCAACTTAACATACTTAACAATAAAATTGACTAAAATATACACTCCTCTTTTAGAGTTTAATTTTTTTAATAAAAATTTATTATGCCTTCTTTTAATAACAACCAAATAAACAAGCTGTTCTCTGGCCTTGACAAAATTATGCTGGGCTATGCTGGGTTTTCAATAATGAAGCCTCTTTCTATGGTCACTCCTGACCTGCAGGCCCCTCCGCAGGCACTACCCAGGAGTGTATTCTTTCTGCCGCGTCCTTAATCATGACCCTGTTTACCCATCACACACAGGCAGCTGATAACCCAGATTGCTTATCAACACTAGCATCCAGAATTGGCCAAGTGAGCCATGGGATCACCCAGAGAACCCAGAACTCAGAAACAGCCAATCAGAATGCACTGTCAGGTTCCCAAGATGGACACATCCCACCTCTAGCCAATCAGCCTGAAAGACGCAGAAGAAAGCTAATTACCCCAGATATTGTAATTGAAATAGTCAAAAAAACAAGGTATGCTTATGTCCCTATGGGTAATAAGTAGATGCAATGAGTTCTGCAAATTCAACTGTGGCTGCAACCCTGAAAGCCCTTTGCCAACTGTGGCCCCCTCCCAAGAAGACCCCAACTGGTGCCTGTACTTCAACTGAAGGTGAAAAAGCCCACCCTCTCATGATGGCTATCATGGAGTGTGACCCACAAATGCCCCTGGTCCAGGTACGTCTCCAACTGGGACTCCACAGCATTTTCACCAATAAGAGAATGGTGAATTTGTGGATGCACAGATTTGTGGTTGCCGCAAGAATCTTGTCTAATCAGGTTCTCAGTGGTCCTAGTTTGGTATATACCAACCCCTAAAATTCAACCATAATTAATTTTATTAAAGGGAGGGCAATGAGGACATGCAATGACAACATCTTCTTGTTGTATGCCAAGATTTCTGCAAGTATCCAAGATTATGGAGAAAAGTGTATCCAATCTGAAGTTTACAAGCACAGGCCAAATTTGTATCAATTTGTGTGGGTTTTGTTGTCAGTAACCCCCCATTAGGTGTCAATCATTACTTGGCAATATCAAACATCACAGATGAATATGCCTACCAGACAGAGCTCAAGGACATGCTGGAGTAGTGGGCTACCCAACAAGCCGTGCACACAGTTGTACTGAGTGTGGAGATGGATCAGCAGGGATGAGCAACCAATGAAATTAGGGCTGAGGGCATACATGTGTCAAGGGACTGGATGTACAAGCATTCTGGCTACTGCCAACCTACTTAACATGCAGCCATTTCCTGATTTGGTCCCCTTCCAATATACCGTTTGGTATACCAAGAATGGTAACCAAGCAATATCACCTGACTATGCAAGTATCCAGTGGCTTGAACCCATCTTGTATATGACCAACCCCTAGGTTTGATTCAACTAAATCCCTGCCACAGTCAAGTCTATATAAGTCTAAAGTATTAACCAATAAAATATACTTTTCTTCTTTCTTAATTCCATATTTGAAGCTTCCCCAAAAGATGCTCCTTATCACTGGTAGCAGCTACAGTTTTTTGACCACACCCATGAAAGAGAAAATGACTGACCAAAACCCGCCCACCTTCGCTCACGTACTCAACCAGACCACATCCCAGGAGAGCTGGAAGTTGTACTTCCACGCCCACAACATTGATGAAAATATACCTAGTGGATTCACTGTATTTGAAGGTCTGGTCATGCCCAAAGCATGTGCCAAGATTATTCAATAAAGTTGCTCTCTTCAACCACAAACAAACGCACAACCACCTATCACAGGTGAAGTGACCAACACCTAATACATTGGTATCAACAAGTTCTTTTGTAAAAATAAAGAAAATGTCATCAACTGGCTAGACCACTCAGCCGCTAAACTCCGTGCCAGCCGCATCCCCCATGCGAAATGGGTCCAGGAAGCCAGCAAGCGCCTGTACAAAGCCGCAGCTATCTAGTTTGCCACCTGAGTTGGCTCACAAACTGACAACCAGCTTGACAACTGGGAAGAATTCAAAGCGGACATCACCCAGAATTTCCGCATCACCAAATCCCTCCAAGACATTGTAATACAGCTCAGTGATCTTCTGCAGAAGACCACTGTCACAGCTTACACCAATGAATTTGAGGAAATACGTTGCAAAATCCAACCCAGCACAAGCTGAGAACATACACACCAGAGCATCATTCATCAACAGAATGAAACCCTCTGTTGCTGCCTCATCCGCCCAGAGGCCAACACCTCCATGCCTGCGCTCATTGCAGAAGCCAAGCACATGGAAAAACGCGCCAACATGGAATATGCTGTATGCAATGGCAACTGATCCTCAAATGGCAATGGCAGAGAATACTTCAATGGCAAAGAACGCCAAAATACCAACCATAGCAACGGCAACTCCAATTGCAACAATGGCAATTGCAGCCAAAGCGCAAACCGCTCCCATCCCAAGAAAGAGAGCACTTCCAAAGTTAACAATGCTGAAGTAGCAACCCACTATGAATCTGACCCCACATTCTCTGACCTTGAAGGTCTCAAAACAGAGGAACAGGGAAAAGAGGAGGGGTAACAGGCTTAAGTGCCTCTGTCTCCCCCCAATTTGATAAGAAATTGTACCAAGGCACAAACTTTGCTGCTCCCATCACCTGTGTCCCGCAATCCTCCATTTTTATGAACTTAAAAATTAAAGATCACCCACAACTTCTTGCCTATCCATGCACTTACAAATCACATACAAATAAATTTTTTTGAATCTGGTGCACAACACACTATGGTTAGCAAACCTTTTGTAACCAAGTACAAAATACCAGTTGTCAAATCCAACTTCAAATTTGCCAGAATGGCAGATAAATCAAAGGTTCTACTCAAAGGCAAAACACTCCCTTCAGAATTGACCTCCAAGGCATACAAACATAAATCAAAGGACTTGTCATGAACAACATAAACTCTGGCATTGTAGCAGGCATGGACTGGTTCACCCAAGTGAATCCCAGCGTATGTTGGAAAACAAAAACCATGACAATAAAATGCAACGGAGTCAATTTCAACATCCTCAAAGAACCCAATGACCTCATTCTAAGAGACACAGTATTTGTCCAGGTCATAAACTAAGATGACTCATAACGTCAAGCCAAATATATTACTCTCCACATAATGAGGTACATTAAGTTCAATAACATGCAAACAACTAAGATCCAATGCCCAGAACTTGCAACACTCCTAAACAAATACGCCCATGTATTCAAGGAAGAACTCACCAATCTACCCCCCAAACGGGAGGTCAAACATGGCATCAACTTATGTAAGGCCATGCCTAAACCTGCACCCCTCTACAGACTCTCCCCCATGGAGACCCAAACCCTCAAAACCCATATTGAGGACAATCTAGCAAAAGGATTCATCTGCCCGTCTGAATCCCCATGGGGGGCAGCAGTGTTCTTTGTAAAGAAAAAGGAAGGCACTCTGCGTCTAGTAACTGACTACAGAGCACTAAATGCAAGCACAGTAAAGAGTAAATACCCTCTCCCACTTATAGAGGATCTGTTTGCAAGGCTCTCCAGAGCAAAAATTTCTCAAAAATTGACCTCACATCTGGTTATAACCAAGTTGAAGTTAAAGAAAAAGACATACCAAAGACCGTGTTGTGCACGCAATTTGGATCCTTTGAATGTAGAGTAATGAAAATTGGGATGACCAAAACTCCTGCAAAATTTATCACCATGATGAACCAAGCACTAAACAGTCTCTCAAACATTATGCTACCTTGACAATATCATCATATTCTCAAAAACAAAAGAGGAACACCTCACACATGTCCGCAAGACACTCAATTGACTTGCAAAGCACAAACTTTATGCAAAACCAAATAAGTGCCAATTTATGGAAAATGAACTCCTGTTCTTGGGCCACATTATCTCTGACAGTGGCATCAAAGATGATCCAGACAAAATAAAAGCCATAAATAACATGCAACACCCCACCTCTGTTAAACAAGTTAGATGCTTTCTTGGTATGATAGCTTACCTAAGGAAATACATCAAAGACTGCGGAAAACTAACCACACCAATCAATGACTTAACCAAGGGTAATGCCAAAAAGAAATTCATCTGGACTCCAGAATGTGACAAGAATTTCTAATTATTAAAACAAGCTTTGATCAAAGCACCAATCTTGCAATACCCTAACAATAATGGGTGCTACAAGCTTGAGTCAGATGCCAGTGACACTGCCATTGGTGCAGTCCTGCGCATCTGCCAGCCAGGGCAGCAAGACTTCTTTTAAGTATGTTACAAAAGCAGAAAAATAACTAATACTAGTAGAGATACCCAATATATTATAAGGAATTACTAGCAATATATCACACATGAAAGAAATAGAGATGTTATCTGGAAGGATATTTAAACGTCTGAGTGCTAACTGACCATAAATCCTTAATCTATTTCAAAACTCAGAACACACTCACACAGTGACAAGCCAAATGGATGTCCTTGCTGGAACAGCTTAACTTGGACATCCAATACAAAAAGGGGGCAGAGCTGGTCACAGCTGATGCTCTCTCTAGACTATGTCAGCCTAGAAAGGATACCCAGACCACCTGGACCCTGACTGGCCAAACCTGTACAACACTGAGTATAAAACCAAAGGGAAAGACCCCTCAACACATTGACTGACCAACAATACATCAGTAAGAAACAAAAAGTTTTTCCATGTATCAAATGGCACTGTATACCAAATTATTAATGACAAACATGTCCTGTACATCCCACATGCACAAAGAGTTGATACCATATTAAGACATCACTGCCTACTAGGCCATACAAAGGCTAACAACCTTACCTCACACTAAAAGAGATTTTATGGTGGCCAACCTCAAAAAGGATATAGTTGATGTTCTGAAAAAGTGCACAGTGTGCAAGAAATACACCAGTACAAAGGCTCCTCAGCTAATGGTCAATCCAGTACCAGACCCTGAACCATTCAAGGTTTGGGGGCTAGACGTAGTGGGCCCCTTCCCAGAAACAAAAAAAAAAACAACATTTCTTAATTGTAGCCATCAACTTTGCCACATGCTGGTCCATATCCCGGGCAACAAAGGACCATAAAGCAGAAACCATCAACTGTTTCATTAAAAAAGCAATCATAGCCAACTATGGTACTCCAGAATACATCATAACTGATGGAGCAACCAAGTTATCAGGTCATGTAGTAAATGTCAACTTAAAATCTAAAATCATTAAACACTCCACAACCTTTCCATACAGGCCACAGGCCAACAGCAGAGTGGAACGCCTCAATGGCAGCCTTATCAGGACCCTAGAAAAAATAATGGATAGCAAAGCCAAAGACACATGGCCACTATACGTGAAACATGCATTACTAGTATCCCAAGTCCGCATCAACCAAGGGACAGGCGTTTCACAGTTTGAGCTAACCTACAGGTACAACCTGGAAATAATCACCTGCAACAAACAGCCCTACATAAAGATCCCCCAGGGAAACCTCCCACAGTAGAGCAAGCAACAAATCTACAACTTATCCACCTCAAAGCTAAAATAGCAGAAATAAAAAGGCATAAGACACAAAAGGTAACCTCCACAGAGGAACCACTTCCCATTGACTCCCATGTCTGGATTCTAGCTGGCAACAGAAAGAAACTAGACTCAGTACACAGGGAACCAGGAAGAATCATCAAGTACAGACCATATCAAAACACCTATCTAGTAAAATTCCAAGGTGCCAAAACCCCAATTGTCAAGAAATATCACAGAACTTGTCTCGGCCTCAGTAAAGGAGAGCACTTTACCAGATGGGTTCCAACTAGTAAACAGCTCCAGGAGCATCAGGCGGCAGCCATGAAAACAAAGCCCCCTCCTGATGCACCAGAGTAACCCCTTAAGGGGGGTGTTGAGGGTCTGGATGTACAAGCATTCTGGCTACCGTTAACCTACTTAACATCCAGCCATTGCCCAATTTGGTCCCCTTCTAATATAATATTCAACATACCAGAAATGGCAACCAAGCAATATCACATGACTATCCAAGTATCCAGTGGCTTGGTCCCATCCTGCACATGACCAACCCCTAGGTTTGATCCAACTAGATCCCCGCCACAGTCAAGTCTATATAAGCCTAAGGTATTATCCAATAAAATATACTTCTCATATTTCTTAATTCCATATTTGAAGCTTCCTCAAAAGGTGCTCCTTATCACCTGTTGGTCCTACCTCATCAACCATGCTGACATGCATCTTGCAGATGTATGTCTTTACAATTTTAGTTTGGCGCTCAGGTGCTCAAAGCCTGCCACCTACACTGAACTGTGCTCCTGAATTGAGAAGGGTTATGAGCTTTTCCCTTCTGTATTTGTCCAGAACTTATCAGATCTCATCATCTTCTATGCAAGTGATAATGATAAGTCCAGAAAGGACTCACACCTTCCCCCATGCTCATACATTGTTTTGTCAAGACTGCATATGTGAGGTAAGAAGAATTTGAACAATTGAAGCTTTCAGCTCTTTCTGCTTCTTCCCAGTCAACAAACCCTGCCTCCCCAACCCCCATCAAGATCAAGCCACCCACTTTCCAACCCTGGCTCCCAAACCACCACCAATTACCTCCCCACTACCTCTGATGCCTTCCCTTTTACAGGCGCAGATGATGGCAACATACATTCTGCCCATTCCCCCTTCTTGTCCTTTGATGAGTAAAATAAAACTTTTCTTTGTGACAAATTATTAAAGTTGATATTAAATCTTTCAATTCACAATTTAATATATATTATTTTTACATTATTGACATTCCATATAAGTAATACAATGTTGTACATTTGATGTGGTAACATATAATTGTTTGAATGAATATTTTCATTATCATAATAAATTATGGACCACAAATGTATAAATTACATTAGAATATTGCAGTTATGCGTTAAATCTTGATATTTAGATATTAAATGTATAACTCAATGAATTCTGTATAATAAAAACCATTGTAAACAAGGCCTTTTTAATTGTAATTCATATAAATGGACTGTATTTATATTAGGGTGCCATTAACGCTTAGTACAAATATTAATACATAGTGCGTTTTACAGTTTATGTATTTGCCTATTGATAACATTTCTGTAAACTTTCTAGTCAGATTTTGTGAGTAATAATAATGTTATGGATCAATAAATTACTTTTAATACCATTAGTTGGCTGATTCTCTTTGCTGTGGTAATTGTGCATTTTCTGATATTTACACACTGGTATCCAATTGGTTGGTTTCACATCCAATTGCACAGGTGTTAAGAAAATGTGGTTGCCACCCCAAGACCAAATGTGGTTGGGGTGGCAACCATGTTTCCTATTGCCTGTGTGATTGGATGTGAAACCAAACAATTGGACACCAGTGTGTAAATATCAGAAAATGCACAATTACCACAGCAAAGAGAATCAGCCAACTAATGGTATTAAAAGTAATTTATTGATCCATAACATTATTATTACTCACAAAATCTGACTAGAAAGTTTACAGAAATGTTATCAATAGGCAAATACATAAACTGTAAGATGCACTATGTATTAATATTTGTACTAAGTGTTAATGGTACCCTAATATAAATACAGCCCGTTTATATAAATTACAATTAAAAGGCCTTGTTTACAATGGTTTTTATTATACAGAATTCATTGAGTTATACATTTAATATCTAATTATCAAGATTTAACACATAACTGCAATATTCTAATGTAATTTATACATTTGTGATCCTTAATTTATTATTGATAATGAAAAATATTCAGGTGTTGATGGTAGTACTATAAAAACAGGTTTTTTTGATGTACTATTATCAGAATGTTAAATATCTACAACTTGATAAATGAATTAGAAGCACACCTGCAAAAGGTTGTTGAAATTTAAAAATTATCAGGAAACTAGTAACAGGAAAGCTGGGCAACAGAGGCCAGCCACTAATCCAGTCAAAAGAAGATGCTCTGAATAAAATGGGAAATATTATAGATGAAAAGAATAAAGAAGTGTTACTTAATATACAGGGAACAATTTTATCAAGTCTGAAGTTCAATGATGCAGCCTACAATTTTTGGGGGTTCTGGCAAGGGGACAAAGAAAACAATAAGAAAATCAAGCTGATTGAAGGGACTGAAATATCAAAGGAAATCAACACAAATTAAGAGGAAACTAATCAAATGGAAACAGATGAAAATGAAGCACAGTCAAGAAGCAGAAGCTCCACAAGAAACAATTAAAATTCATCAAATGAAAATCAAGAGGAGGCACAAGTAGCACAGAAAATAAGGAAGTTCAAGCCCAGGAACTCAAATGAAGAACAGCCAACACTCATGAAGTTTGCTGAAGGGGCGCCGGTGACTGAGGGGGCTGCAGGGGAAACAATAAGTAAGTTTTTTATGTTTTACTTATATTTACTTTAGTTATAACTAGGAATGGGGGCAAGGTTGCTGAAGTGACAGCCTTTACGCCCAGTTGGTTTTAATGGAGGTTACCAATCACTGGTAGCCCCTGTAATTCAAATAAATAAAAACAAAATAAATAAAATAATTCAAATGAACATGAATAAATATGGAAATAGGGAAGCAAAAAACAAAGAATATTTACCACCCATGGGGTGCTTGTGTTACAAACAAGTTTTCCTCCTCGCCTGCTTACATATCTTATGATACACAGTGGGCTCTCAAAGAGCTGCTCCTTGACATATCTAACAACATGAACCAATCCAAAGGCAGTATCAAATTGCGGGCACTTTCTCCTAATTAGGAGCGCTACCAAATCAACCTGCTGATCCCCGCACAAGTTATTCCTCAGCTTCAAACCCTATATGGAACATGCCACTATGCCACCCCCTGTGGCTATGTGGCTTTTCCCATATAGTATATTAATCACAATATTCTACAATAAACAAGACCTTATTCTATTCATTCCTGTCTTTTCTATTGGACTGTTGTCTTCCTTAATCAAGTACTGAACTCTAACGGGTTTAGTTGTAACATTTGCCGTGGATTAGGGAAGCATATGAAATAGGAGCAAATATCAATTTCAAAGTTATGAATGAAATTTGAGGGGATATCAGGTTGAATTTTGATGAATATATTTATGAAACTATTCAAAGATTTCTGTTTTCAAGGATAAATGAATATGAAAACAATCTAATAAAAACAGATTTTCAAATAGGACCAGAATATCTTAAACTGAAATTTCAATGAAGTGTTCAAAGCATTATCAAATAAAGTTGGGGATACAGTCCTTGTGAATTAGTTTAAGCCTTTATTAATTTTGTTTGCCAAGGCATGGGGGGCAGATACAAGCTGTGCGCCCCCCTGGAACCATCATCAAGTTCAGTCATACATCCTATATCAACATATTGATTCAAGTATATAAAAAATTATGCATGTTTTCAGAAAAATATCTCTCTCAAAGGATTCATGTCACAACATACCTAGGAATCCTATTACATTGCATATTAAAAACAAATGTTAAAAATTTGGAGGATATACCAATCCAAATAGACATATACCAATTATCACTAGAACAACAGAAGACACAGTGCAGGTATAGGACAGTCAAGCAAGTCCTGTAAAACTCCTTTGCACTGGCATTGATTTTTTGGGTATTATGTGCCCCCAAAAAGAACCTATTAATCAATTCACTTACCTGATTGCCTTTTATTAAGCATTCAGCAATCACCGGGGTGCTGAGCGCCACCCCTCTAGCAATTGCATCCAGAGTTTTCCACCACATACAGAAAAGTATGTGGTCTCATTTAGACACATTAGCAGAAAATTTAATTTCAGAGTATAATTCTCTGGAATAATCACATTCCCCTTTGCAATTTGCATCCCCCTAATAAATCATCTTCCTTTGCAATGTATCTTTTATTTTTATTTTAAATTTTAATTTTAAATTTTAAATTTTAATTTTATTATTTAAATTATATTATAATACAGTAGTTATAGTAAGCAAACACATGAAACAATAAAATATGATTTAAAAATTTGTTTATTTAGTTGCTTGTTGAGTACAGGTTCATATATTACATAGTTAAACAACCAGAGCTTTATTTATCTGCATTGAGCTGCCTGCTCCACTTATGTTTTAAAAAAGTGATTGTTTTGAGCTTGAATAACTTTTCTCTTGTAATATGGTTTGATGAATAGATTTGCTATGCTTAACCTGCAGCATACATACTAATTAGTTTGATATTAATGAAAATCATTGGTTTTCATGCCAGGTGACTCTGGTGGCACTGGATTGATAGGGATCAGGTGATAACTCAAAAGTTCAAATCTATGGCTTTTAAAATAAAAGACAATGGTACTAAAAAGGGTTCATAATTATTTAAATAAAATGAATCTATTTCTATTATTGAGTTTATAGTTCTGGGAAGTATAATAAACAGAAAAAGAGAAAGATTTAAGAAGAGAATGATAATTTATTGAAAATGAATATAGGCAAACATATAGTATCATGACAAGCCACATGCCGTCCATGTACATCATGGGGCTTATCTGAATAATGTTCCTCTTGAGTCACAAGGCTTATTCAAGTTGTGTTCCTTTTGGATCTAGATTGATTGATCCCTGTCACAGATGACTTGACTGATAATGGTGCTACTGGTTTACTGGCTGGGCGGTAAACCATTTGGTGCACCATTTGGTGATCTGCTTGGGGCATTAATTCCCCAAGAGGGAGTAATAAAAGATGTTTCAACATTTCCCCCTGGGGTGCTAGAAGGTGGAGTCTTGGGGATTTTATTGAGAGTGTCAGGGATATGTGCTTGGTATTGATCCAGTTTGGTGTTGGGAACAGGGAGTCTGGAGTTTTTTGGGCTGTTCTTGCTTTGCACAGGCAGAGGCAGTTGTGGTGCATACATTTCAGTCCAAGCTCCAATTCCTTTGATGAAGTAGGTGTTATTGGGCTTGACTTCTATGACAATGCCTGGTCCACTCAATCCTGGATTCAATTTGTGTTGGTTGTGGTTGACAACCCATATTTTGTCCCGGACTTGGAATCTCTCTTGTTGCAATGGGATTGCTTCTCTTTTGACCCTTTGGCGTTCCATCTTCTCTTGGTCTTTTCTGGATTATAATACGTTGGAGTCACTGTTGTCTGGCACCTTTTTGGGCAGAGGTAACTGTGGTCCTGCAGCTGTACTAACAAGAGCAGGATTTTGTCCATAGACAAGTTTATAAGGGCTTTTGCCTGTATTACAGTTAACTTGTGTTCTACAGACCATGAGCGCTGTTGGGAGCATGTTGATCCAGGCCTTTCAATTATTAGCAGATAACTTACTGAGGGCTTCTAAAAGCACACCGTTTAGTTGTTCTACTTGTCCATTTGCTTGAGGGTGATATGGGCTGGCTGTGATGTGTTTTATCCCATTTTTGGCGAGAAAGATATTGGTGTCAATGGCCTTAAGTTTGGTGCCTCCATCTGTGATTAAGAGGTCAGGCTTCCCAAACTTGGCTATGATTTCCTTTCCAATGAATGGTCTCTCATTGTTGCCCTTTTGCTCTTTGGTGGCTTGCGCCACCAGCCATTTGGTTACATAGTTCATAGCTGTGATATTCTACTTCTTGCCCTTGTTTCTCCAGGCATTGGTTCAACAATATCTAATGTACATACCTTGAAGGGTTGTGTAATGGATTTGGGTACCACTGACTTGGGTGGTGCTTTGGTGCAGGCGTACTTCTCACAGACTTTGCAT
This sequence comes from Entomophthora muscae, assembly GCA_014839935.2. Classification (NCBI taxonomy): domain Eukaryota; kingdom Fungi; phylum Entomophthoromycota; class Entomophthoromycetes; order Entomophthorales; family Entomophthoraceae; genus Entomophthora; species Entomophthora muscae. Next base: position 121,590 of record QTSX02005107.1, on the reverse strand, counting down.
TGTTCCAGTACCTCTCTGATATCATCTAGAATGTTGGGCCACCAGTAGCATGTCTTGAGGTATTCATGAAAGTTTCTGCTGTGGGTGTGACCAAGGTCTCTGTGATATTGGAGGATTGTGTTAATCTTTTGTGTTGACAGAACATAGGTTACAGTGTCATCATTTGGAAGTATTTGGTGTAGTGTACCATATACGTTTTTGAACAGGTGTTTGTTCTTAAGGACCTTCTCTTGGATGTCCATTGAGGTGCCAGGTGGGAACTCTTACTGAAGATTCCCCATGATTAACATGGGCCAGTTGGGGTCGCCATCAGTGCAGAAGATATATTTGCTGTATAGCCTTGACAGGGCATCTGTAGTAAGAATTTCCTTGCCTGGCTTATATTTGATTTGTATGGGGTATCACTGTATGAGAATCATCCATGCAGCTTGTCTCCTTGACAAGTGTTGTTATGTTTTGAAGAATATCAGCAACTTGTGGTTGGTGAGTACCTTGAACGTTTGGGCTCCTTCCAGATAGCATTGCCACTTCATGAGGCAGTGTATGATGGCTACCAACTCCTTTTTGTGTATGGGATATCTTTGTTTGCTGTCAGATAACTTCCTTGATTCATATGTCACAGGGAGGAAGTCCTTTTCTGCCATTTGGATTTGGAGTACTTCTCCTATGGAATAGTCAGAAGCATTGTTTTTAGCTCATAGATTCCCTCACAATTCTGGTATTGGAGGATAGGGGCGGTGACCATGTGTTCCTTCAGTTGGCAAAAGTGTTGATCACACAGCGCTGTCCAGACAAACTTGATTTTTTTGCCTTTAATGGCAGACAGGGGGGCTGTTAGGGCACCCCAATCAGGAATGAACCTTCTTACATAGGCTACCATTCCAAGGAAGGTGCAGAGTTCACTCTTATTTCTTGGAGCTGGCATCTCAGTTATGGCGCGTATCTTGTCTGGGTCTGGTTTGATTCTGTCCTTGCTGATAATGTGATTGAGTAATGGAAGTTCTGTTGAGAAGAATTTGCAATTTGTTGGTTTTGCAACCAATTGGTTCTCTTCAAGGGTGCAGAGGACCAGGAAGATGTCTTTCCAGTGTTGTTCCAGGTTGGGACTGTAAATGATGATGTTGTCCAAGTAGAGAATTGATTTTTTCTGATGTGTTCCTTGAAAACTTTGTTCATGAAGGTCACAAAGGTACTGGGAGAGTTTTTCATGCCAAATTTGAGAGCAACACATTCAAGGGATCCATATTTAGTTCTAAATGCAGCCTTTGGAATGTCTTCAGGTTTCACACAAATTTGGTGGTTAACTGCTGTCAAATCAATTTTTGTGAATATTTGGGACCCCCCCCCATGGCATCAAAAAGGTTGTCAATTAGGGGCAGGAGATACCTGTTCTTTATTATGACCTTGTTGAGGGCCCTGTAGTCTATGATCAGGTGGAGGCCTCCATCTTTCTTTACCACAAAGAATATAGCAGCACCAAAAAGTGACTTTGATGGTTGTATGAGTCCTTTTTCAAGTGTTTTGTCAAGGTATGCTTTTAGAGCGTTGTCTTCTTGTGATGTGAGGCAGTAGATAGGTTGTGTTTTAGATACACTTTCTTTGAGGTCAATTTTGTGCGTATGACATGGTCAAGCGGTAGTCCTGGCAGTGTTTCTTGGAAGACAGAGGGGAACTCATTAACTAGTTGGTCTTGGATGGGGTCCTTTTAATGTCAAGTTTTGTATTTTTAAAGTGGATGACCTCATATATGCAGGTACTCCAATTGAGTTTGCTAGGGTTGGATTCCTATTCTGTTTCCATGATTTTTGGAAATACATGATCCCTCATAAGCATATCAAGGTGAGTTGGATAAACATGGTGATGCACTTATCCTTGTTGTATGGTGAGGGTAGCACTATCCCAGTCAATGTGAGGTTTGGTCTTTCTCATCTAGTTCAGGCCAAGTATAACATCATACTTGGGGATTGGTATGATTGGGCCACTGAGCGTGGTTTGCACGTCTCCAATCTGGGCGCAGAAAGGTTTTGCCTCTTGAGTGACTGGTGTGCTTCTGTTATCCACCATGATGACTCTCCTGACATTGCTTTGGGTGGTAGGTAGTTTCATGAGGTCAGCCAATTTCTTGTTGAATAGGGATTGATCTGCCCCAGTGTCAAATAGTGTGGTGTCCTGATATCTGCAAAAATGGAAAGGATAAGTGAGGATTTTATTTCCAGTTTGGGCGGCAAACAGTAGAGGGTTGCTAGAGGGTACTTGGATCATGGTGATTGAATCCACGTCCTGGTCTCTGTACAAGTCTTGTAAAGTGGGGGGAGGGTGGCTTGCCTAAGCACTCTCCTGATCTTTTCCCTCCTTGTTGGTATCTTCAGTGCTTGCCTGATTGGCTTGTGCAGTGTGGTTCTCAGTTCAAGGAGGGGTGTTGTTAGCTCAGTTGTTTTTTTTATTGGGTCAAGGATCCTTATTGGCTAAAGGACTCTATTTGCACTTGTTGGTTGCATGTAGATTGTCAGATTTTTGAGCTGCATGTTTCCCTTCCAAGAATATGTCTTCAAGGCTCTTGCAGCGGGCCATATCAAACTGACATCCAATGTGGTAGAAAGGCCATTATAGAAGTCTAAGAGTAGCCCAGGTTCATCAAAGTTGATGGTGTTGGGTGTGTGGTCACATAGGTCATTGTATGCAGCAATGTATTCCTCAATTGTTCCTGTCATCTTGAATGTTTGAAGTTCTGTCATGATTACTACGTCAGAAGCATTCATGGAGAACTTTTTGAGGAATGCGCTTTTAAATAGCTCCCAGTCTTCTTTCTGGTTGGGGTGTTGAGCTATCCATCTGCTTACAAAACGTGATACAGTCCCTGTGATTTAAAGGGCAATCTCACTGACCCAGAGTCTTTGGGGGTATTCCACTTGCTCAAACTTACTATGTGTACTGTTGATCCAGAGAGAGGTGTTTTCCCAACATAGTCCTGCAAAAGCGCCAATTTCGGCTATACACAGGTGCTGCAATACAATATTAGGTATCTCAGGCTGCTGTGGTTCTGTTGTGGTCAGCGCTGTGGGTAACAATCTGCGGGCTTTGAGAGTGTTGTATTGTTCAACAGGTACAAGGATGTTGTCATAGATAACAAGACCTGCGGGAACGTCTTGTCCTTCTTTGTGGTCTCTCCAGGTGTTAGGGGGTACCATTGCTTGGGTCTTTTTCTTAGGAGGAATTTTTCTTTAAGTTGGGTAGGTATGAATAACCTACCTGTGCTACCACTGTCAAGTTTATACTTCTTGGAAGTATAATAAATGGAAAAAGGTGAAGATTTAAGAAGAAAATGATATTTTATTGAAAATGAATTTAGGCAAATATATAGTATCATGACAAGCCACATGCTGTCCATGTACGTCATGGAGGTCATGGGGCTTATCTGAGTAATGTTCCTCTTGGGTCACAAGGCTTATTCAAGTTGTGTTCCTTTTGGATCTGGATTGGTTGATCCCTTTAATTAATGGTCATCTGATAGTAGTTCCACTGATCTATTGGTTGGTTGGTGCACCATTTGGTGATCTGCTTGGGGTGTTAATTCCCAAAGAGAGAGTAATCAAAGATGTTGTGACACTATCTTTCTTATTTCTTTTTTATTTGTTAACTCTACAGTCAATACACTATTTGGTGGATTATAATAAAAAATACATATCTCTATATCTAGAATTATTAATTTTAATTATCTTTTGTGCTAATTCTTCTATGTCTATAATGCAATCCAATGTCACATCATTATGTATAAATAATAATTTTTGTGTCTTAATAAAAACAAAAAAAATAAAACCAAAAACAATTGATATCCAGAGCACCCATTTATCTGATTGGCTTGGATGCAAGGGCTTTAGGGAGAAAGGATTTGGAGTAATTGTAAAAAGCTGCCACCACATCAGGTGGCTTCTCAATTAACTGACCTCAAGAATTTTAAAGAGATCTTTGGTATCCTGAGGGAGTCTTTCTTACCTTATTCTTGATCCACCCAAAGACCTCCTCAATTGGGTTAAGGAATTGAGAATATGGGGGGAGAACAAGGAGTCTCATTGGACAATCAGCAAGGCAGTGGTTGGTGGAATGACTATTCTTGTCAATGGGTGGAAACTTGGAAACATCCAGATCCACTTTGTGGAGCCCAACATTGTCAAGTACAAAAATGTTGGTTGTACTGTGATAATTGATCTGGAGATACTCCTTGGCAGTTTGGATAAGATCAAGGGATGTCCTGCTATTGTTGGAACCCTTGATCATCTTGAATTGATCCAAACCACAAGGACCAAGAAGCGCTACTATTGAATATGTCTAGGAACAGATAGCTGCACAATGTGCTACACCATCCTTGGACCCCTTCTTGATCCACTAATGCCTAGACCTGAGTGAGGAGGAAAACAAAAAAATTTCAATATAAAAGAACTGGACATTACTGGACTGCTTAAGAGCCACATAGGTCTTGGCATGAATGTGTTAATCCTTGATGGTCTTGTTGCTGTTTCTATTATACGGCAAAACTCCCAGTACTTTCCAGAAAAAGCCCAAATCAACCATGGTTTTGTAGACAAGAATTTTGGAGAAAGAAAGCCCAAACTCTGTGTCAAGCATTGATTGGACAGCAAGCATGACCAGGTGGCAATCCTTGGTAACCCAATTCTTGATTGCTTTGATATAAACAGGCTGAAGGAGTTTTGGCTGCCATTTTTCCTTGGTAGATTTGCCTATTTGCCTAGTGTTGCCTAATTTGGTGTTGATATTGCCAATATATCTGGTTGTGACACCAAATTGGTATACAATATCCCAAACTGCCATTCCCCTGTTTAAGAAGTTGAGGAGAGCTTTAAACTCACTATCTGTCAACTGATGCCTGCCCTTGGTGGGTACTGCAGCATCTAAGCTATCAGGCTTAGCACATAGGATGTAGACTTTTGTGTAGAAGGTGAGATCACTCTTGCCTGTGGTAGCGCTGTCAATTATTGAATACACAACATGCACAGATGGTTCTTCAGTTGTAGCCAATGTCTCATAGGAGGTTTCAAAAACGCGGGGGCATGCAGTGGTAACTCTTGGATCTAGAGTGTGGGGCCGGGTGACAACTGGGTACATGGTGGAGGTTTAAGTAACTTCAGTGTTCCCAGTGACCCTGGAGTAGGAGACTTTTGTGAAAGGCCTTGAGAGCGGCTTCTTTCTGGGATTCAGGATGTTTGCTCTGGCTTGGGATTGGGAATTGGTTGGCTGGCGCTGACACCTTGGGAGGCTTGTGTGTTGGCATTACTCCCCTTGACTTGTGTTATGGGTCTGTTCTTGGACCCTCTGGGACACCCTTGTAGACAGGCTGCCCCGCAGGCTGGTGCAGGAAATGGTTGGGAATGCAATTGTCTGTCCATAAAAATAAAATAAAAATTTATTTTAGATTAAATATGTATTTATTTAGGTTTTTGATTTAGTTGTGAGTAGTTATTTTCTCTTGATTTAGCCTTGAATAGTAACATAATTTCTATATATGTGATTTGAAGTATATAATATTGTGTCTTTTATAGGTTGGGATGATTTTAAAGCTTAATTAATTTTTATGTCTAAACATGGTTATTGAGATTGAACTTTTGGTTTGATTTTAGTCATGGTTGTCAGGATTGACAATTATTCCTCTCTGGAAACCCAGGCCCAGGAGTGGGAATTAAACCCCAACCCTGGACCCCCCCAGGCCTCCAGGCCTGTGGACCGCAGGACTGTCTGTCCATTCCTTTTTGGGACTAAGTCCCCACAAGCTGATACCAAGAATGTTGGCCCATGCAGTGAAACAAGCCAAACCAAGGAAATTATTGCACCAAATGGAAGACTACTCACAGCGCCTAATAGAGGTACTGATTTGGCAACTATTAGTGTCATGAACTTGAAGTCTACACCAGCAACCAATCAAGAGCTAACCCAGGAAAGAGGCACAGGCCCACAGCCTGGTCCTATGACCACGACACTAAAGCAAGATAATCAGGTAGCCAAATCAAGATTATTGACCAATGAAAGAACTCCCGGGACAAGTGCCATTTTGCTGCCTTTGGATCCAAGCACCCAGTCCCCCCAACCCTGCCTTTCCCAATGCCCTGATGAACCCCCATGGAAAATGTTAAGTTTGGAGGTGGGGTACTATATAGACCAAAGGACCCCGCGCTCCAAACTTATTGCCATTTTTGAATAAAGGTTATGTTATTTTGGCTCACACAGCTATTGCCTTATTTTGTATTTGCTGTCTACCAATTCAGTTTGAGATCTCCTGGCCTGCCTGCCCCACCACCTGCTATTTTCTGTCCTCCTAGTGTACCCTTTAGACTTGTCCATTTTACCAACTACCCTCTGAAATCTGAATACAAGGAATATATCCCAGAAAAGATACTCAAACTTGATCCTTTGGCCCGCATACAATCTGCAATTAGATACAACCAACAAGACCCGTGGATATTTTCAACATCCAAGTTGTTCAGAGGGAAATTCAACTATCTCCCTAATTACAACCTGCCCATGGAACTGCCTGTGACCCCAAAACCTATGCCCGCTTCCTCACCTGACCTCCCAATCAACCATTCTGGCAAGCTGTTTGGGATTGCGTACATCACTCTCACAGGGGTGATTGACACTATAATCCTGGCTGCCAGCCTGTGGTCCTGGGTGGGAAAGTTTGCCTTCTACCTTTTAAAGTTATCTCCCCTCTTGTGGTGGGCATTACCCGCAAAAAATCTGGCCTGAGTTACCCCTGAAAACGACGGGCCAGCCACTCAAGACTGGATCCCTGACAATGGTGGAGCTTCCTGATTTGAGTTGATGTTTTCTGGTGTGCTTACTGTATATTAAATTTTGATTCCAGTTCCTTCAATTATTATTTGAGTTTACTAGTGGTATTCAAAAGTGATTTGAAATTTGGTTCATGGATTTGAAAATCTCACAATTTCCAAAACATAGTAAACTTAATGATAATGGTTGATGGATTTGAATGCTTAAAATCTGATTCCATTTAATACATTTAATCTATTAGAAATATGCAGTTTGACTTAAACTTTGCAAAGTGTCTATGAGTTCCTGTACTTTTAAAAATTCAAATAAAAATAAAAAAATTAATTTAATTAAAAAAGGGCCAACCCACAAAAGTGATTCAAAATCTGGACCAAGGATTTGACAATCCCGCATTTTTACGTTTAAGTTCTGAATTTACAGTACACAGATTGCAACCCTGTGGCAATTTAAACCCCCTAATTCATTACAGAACAAAAACAAATGAGCTCAAATGGAATAAAAGCTGACTTAAATATGTAATTGATCAATATAGTTTAATCAAGCTTAATTCCTTTTGAATTCATTTAACTTTTTTTGGTCTGAATTGAGTTTGTCCATCTCCACAGGGTTGAAAACTGCTGTATATAAGTCAGCATATCATATGAAGTTAGCCTTATTTACAAATCAATATATACTCAGAGACTTGATCTTGGTTGCTTTTTCAATAAAGAGGCCATTATTGCGCTGCATCTCATAGCTCACTTCCCATGTGGTTAACTATAAAACTTCAGGAGAAAACTACTTCAACCTATAGATATAGCATATTGCTGCTTGAATAGACATTATTTAGAGCCAAAGATGGTTGATAGATCAGCCCAAAAGTGCATATATTGAAACCAAATTACTAGGTCTATACTAAAAATCAGTTTTTAAACAATTCTTCAACCAAACTGCAGCAGGTAAACTTTAAGGAGATGCTGAAAATCTTCAGCTTCTGGTCATGATCTTGATCAATTATCTTGGGCTTACAACTGAACAATTCTATAGCTAACCAAACTAGCTCAGAAGTACCCAAAATGGTTCATAATTTCTCCTCACATTTATCAACTACCTTTGTCCCAAGTCTTTTTTAAATCTATCAGGATTTTTATATGACTCTTCCTTATTATGACCTTGAAGATGACCTTTTATAATTTTAGGTGTACATCTTAATTACCTCAATCTAGGATAAAGTGCCATGATACATTCAGAAACTGGGTCCAGGAGAAGGCTCAATGTCTAGAGAAAGTTTATTTTCACCAAGGTGGGTTCTGGGTGAACAATATTGGAATCCTGCCAAATCTGGATGTAAATAATTATAAATTTCCCAGCACCCCACCAGCCTTGACATACAATTCCATCCTAGATGTATCAAGAAGCACACAGAAGCTCTGGTAAACCTCCTTTTCTGAGCTGGAAGGTCTATAACACAGAGCAGCAGAGAGATATTTTCCATCATATCCTCCTGATTTTATTGCAACTTCTCCCCTGATTAGGTAGCCCCAACTTGGGATGAACCCCAGTTAGAGCTGGGGGCTTTAATTGACAAATTCAGGCCCTCTCTGAAGATTCAATCCTCTGGCCAATAAAAAACCTCTTCATCAACGCCAAAAGTTTCCCCCATCTCTGCTAACCTCAATGTCTAGCTCTAACTTGTGACCCCTAGGCTGTATCTCAGATAGCTTGTTCCCCCTCCCAAAAGAAAACTCTAGATCCTTGATTTCTAGGGGAACCCTTTTCAAGTAAAGTAAGTGTTACAACTGAGCTGACTATAGTTCAGTATTTTAAAGGATAAGACAGCTGTCTAAATGGAAAGTACAGAGATTTTAGATAATCACCTTAATGGGTAATGAAAACTGATTTATAGTAAATGAAAGCCATTAATCCACAAACAGGTGACATTGGTGGTGTGATCCAGATAGGAGTTGGGTCTTGAATAACTTAGAAAAGATGTATGGCTGGAATTGGCTTTGATCTTTATTCAGAGTTGCTGCACTAATTCTTGACATTCAAGGCAAGAAGTAGAATCTCATTAGATACAGCATGGGGCAACTTGTTGAACACCTGTCAGGATGCCAGGTGTACTTTGCTGTGCCCTTGGATTGGGAAGGGTAACAGTCAGGCACAGGCATAGCTCACTAGATTTTGGAGCCTAAATTTATCAATTGGGATAATGTTTTTTGACCACAGATCAAGGTACAGCTGTCAGAAAAGTAGAATCAATCAGTATGGTAAGCGCTAGGTAAAGCACTCCAGTATCCCTGCCTCTAAAGAAAATCCTCTTTTGGCTACCTTAGCAGTGATTATCTCTGATGGATCACAGGTCATGATTGACTCCCAAATCTTTTGCAAGATACCTGAGTGTGTTTTCCCGAGCTATATCTCCTTCCTTATTTAGAACATAATTAGCCTCATCTATGCCCCAGGATTCTAGACTCCTTTCATAAAGACCCCATCCAACTTCTTGGAGCAAACTTAACTCATGTACTTCTACCTGTCAATTGCTGTCAAGCTGTTGGCCATAGGCAAATTCTAAACACCCCTGATATCATTTGCTACACCCTTTTAGCACCTTCTATTATTTCAATATATAAGATAATTGACCCAGAGTACTTTCCCTGTTTATTACTGAAGATTCCATTCAGTTGCTCTGGTACAGAAAAAGAAAGTCCCTGACCTTCTTGTAAAGCTTTCTGGGCTCTTTGCTATGGATATCACTGGCTATGGGTTAACCAAAGGCGTTATGCACCATATTAATGCTGATGATGTCCTCCCTTTTGAGCTAAACCCTATTGCCACAGCCGTGTAGAGGATGCTCAAGTCTCTAAAGAGCTCAAGCAGCTGCTGGACGCTGGATTGCTTGCCCCCTTAAAAAGCCCTTGGGCTTCCCCCTTACTTATTCTAAAAAAAGTTTAGAGGTCACAGCATATCAATGAATTAATTTTGACTGAGTCCCTTGACTAAGAAGTATCCTTACCCCTTTTCTTGTGTTGATGGTGCTCTCCGTTGCCTTACAGGTTCCAAGCTCTTTTCACAGAAACAAATATGACTTCTGGATGTTGGCAAGTTATCCTCTCCCCACAAGATATAAAGAAGGCCGCCCTCATAGCTTCTGAAGGAGTTTTGGAACCTACCTGCATGCCACAAGGGCTTTTTAATCTGTTTGCCACACTTCAGAGGGCTATGGATTCTGTCCTAAAGGGCTTAAAGCTCTTATGGGTGCTAGTCTACTTAGATAGTATTAATGTATTCAGAACCACATTCACTGACCACTTATCTTGTCTTAAGGAAGTGCTTATCAAGATCAGGGAAGCTGGGTGAAAGTCAAAGCTGTCCAAGTGGGCTTCTTTAAAGAGTGTCTGGAGTTCCTAGGCCACAAAGTGACTCAGTCTGGGATACACCCCATGACCAAGAAAGTAAAAGCTATTGAAAAAGTTCTTCCCCCACTACCTTAAGGTAAGTGCAAGTCTACCTAGGCTCAACATGTTACTACAGATAGCTTATCCCAAACTTTGCTGAAATCAGTGAATCCCTTGTCCAACTGTTACACAGTGTCATCCTCAAATAAACTGCCAGTCAGCAACAAGCTTTTGAAACTCTCAAAAAAAAGTTGAAGGAGGCTCCCATCCTTGTGTACTCCAATTACAACAAGGAGAGTATAATCTACACTTATGCTAGTAACCTTGTCATTGGGGCTATCTAGATATAACTGTACAATGAAGTCATAGATCATCATGTAGCCTACACTTCTAGAACTCTCAACAAACATAAGAAGAACTACAATTTTACTGAGAAGAAGTGACTAGCTGTACTCCACACAGTTAAACAGTTTTATATTATGTCTATGGCACTCATTTTACAGCTTTCACAGACCATGCCCCTCTAAAATAGTTACAATAACTGAAAGAGCCAGAATATTGCTTAGATAAATGAGCACTTTATCTACAAGGTTATGATTTCACTGTGCTATATTGCCCTGGCATACAGCATCAAAATGCTGGTGGACTCTCACAAATGCCTATCATGGCCCTCTGTCCTGCTGAAGCCAAATAATTTTATGAGATAATTGACCACCCTTCAGCATGGGAAACTAAAAATGAAGATACTTGTTTTTCACTAGAAAACTTATTGCAATACACCCTCATATGTGATCAACAATTTTTTAAAAAGATGCAATAACAATATATTTTTTGTGGTTGCCCCAGCCTCTAATTATCCCTCATCTTTTAAGCTCATCAAGAGAGGGAGCATGAAGGAATATCTAAGATGTATGATTGGCTTCATAAACACTACTATTGAGGAAACCTCTTCCTTCTTAACTCTGATATTATAGCTAGCTGTCATAATTGTCAATTATAACACCCACATTATGCCACCCATTAATTTAAGTTAGTACCTCCTCAACACGCCTTCCACACTACAAGAATAGATGCTGTAGGACCTCTTCCATGTTCTAGATCTGGGTCTAGGTTTATTCTAATTGCTGTGGATTATTTCAGCAAACAGGTGAAGCTAGGATCACTAAGGATATCACAGAAAAGATAACAGCTGCCTTTCTTCTACAGGAAATCTTCTATTGCCATTGCTGTACCCAAGTCCTACTCTTGTATAACAGATATAATTTCAATGCCTACTTAGTGACATGTGTGGTAGAGACTTTGAGCACTCATCAATCTTTCTCTACCCCATATAGCCCTTATATTAATGAAGCAGTAAAACAAGCTAGCTCTATGATGGTATTTATTATGAAGAAGCTAACATATTCCGGCACTACTAACTGGGATCTGTATCTATCAGCTGCCTTATTTGGATATTACCTCAGAAAGCATGGGTTACTATTTCTTCCTATTTCCATTATTTATGGTTGATCAGCAACTACCCCATTCCTGTTAGGAGTGCCGCTCTTCACCTCTGACTATGCTGCCAATCCCAAGGATTGCATCAAAGGCCTAGTCAATCAAATAATTGATATCCAAGCTTTATAATATACCTTTGTCTATAAGACATAGACCCTGAACTTAACTATAGATAATGTTGAATGTGCTTCTATTCCAGAGTTTCAACTAGTAGACTTGGTTCTCTATCATCGATACCAAGTGAGATTCAGGGCCTACAAGTTGGACATTTTATAGATTGGCCCTCTTGAAGTGACATTTAAATACAGCTCTGAGTACACTGTTAATTTTCTATCTAATGATCAGTCTTTTGTGAAATTACATGCCATGTTCCTCTAAAAGTACACCCCTCAAAGACCAATATAGAGGGGGGATATTGTGAATCACTTTATTCAAACTCTTCCAATTTTGCCTTTGGATGATTCACATGTTGATTTCAAAGTTCTCCAGTTCCCTTTTGCTGCTTAAAATAGACATCAACCTAAACAAGGTGATGATCTCATATAGCTTATGTCTGGTGATACAATTGGTCCTTGACCTACTTTGAGAGTTACCCCTTATATTCACATTTCTTTTTACTGCCATTTGGCAACCATTTATCATATAAGAAAATTTTGGTTCCTCCAATAAAATTAAGTTATATTCATAATTCCTCTTTGTGACTTTAATCATACTTTGACACCCTCTCCCTAGTTGCATCTAGCAGATATTTAGGTCAATTACATCTCCCAGGGCCTTAAATTAAGTCACTTATTCATCCCTGTAAACTAACCTCCCAACTTATTATAAGCCCAATCCTACAGTTAGGATTTTCTGTTGTGTATCTTGGGCACACCTAAGAGCACAAAACCTCTCAACACATGAGTTTGTCTCCTCCTACCATTGAGCTTTCTTTCATCACTAAGGGACCAATAACTCTGAGCCATTCACTTTGGTTGGTTGTGAGAATCATTGGCTCTGCTATTTATGGGTACTTTCTGTAATTTTCCTGCTCACCCTCCTTCAGAAACTCTCTCAGATTATCAATTTCAGCACTCCTCTGGATTTTATCCATGTGGTACTCTCCACCCTTATAAAAGTCAGGCTCACTGAGCCTAGCACCCATTTCTTATATGAATGACTTTGTAGAAGCTGTGCAGCTTCAATAAGAAAGCTCTTTCAGACACTCAGGTCAAATCAAAAGCCCAATATAAATACCAGATTTTCAAACTTACTGAAAGTTATTTGGTAGCCTTCTGAAATTTCCAACTAAAAAAGCTGCTTCTTACTTTGCTGTATAAAATTGTGACTGTTGGGTTTCAGAGCACTAAACACTTAGTTTCTCTGCAGCAACTAAGCTAATATTAAAATTAGGTAATTTATAGTTCTTTTTAATAAAGCTACCTCTTTTATGTTAATATTAATGCTTATTGATCAATCCTCAATCTTCTCCATAAAAAATGCCTAAAAATATTAAAGCATTACAATCCTTGAACTATACACTACAGGTCATATTTAAAAATTAAACTTTTATTCTGAGCCTTAGATTCCCTGTGAAAAAATATATGGCCAAGCTTAAAAATCTGAAGGGCACAGAAGATTTCCTTGAATAGTATATCATCTGATAGCAACAATAACAGAAAGAATCTATTCAGAAGCTGAACTTATCTAAGTGCATCAAGGTTACAATAAGATAAAGTAGTTTTCAAACCTGCTGAGATAAATGTATATTATTCAGTTCATAAATTCATGAACTTAGTCACAAAACAAATTTAAACTTGATAGATCTAAATAGAAGATAATTTCATGGAAAAGAGCACTATTTGGCGTAAATGTCTAATCATACAGCAACCTATTCAAACTGGTACTGAATTCTTAACAATTCAACAACAAATATACCAAACACTAGAACACATGAGTTTTCAGTTGCAGAACACTTCTACTATGTTTACTATGCTTTTGGTGAATGTATGAAACTCAGTCACAAAATTTTCAAACTCTATCCAATAACAAGTCTCAATAGCAACTGAAACAGACAACATAAATATCAAATATCAAAACACATGAATGAATCTATAATACTATTATCAACTTGTCCTAATTAAAAATTCAATCTATAATAAAAAGGAAATAAATATTTTGAGTGTCTGTTTTGGGATTAGAATCAATAAAAAATCAAATTTTTCCAAATATATGATTAACAGGGCACATTTACAATCAAAAATAATTAATATAGAAATCTAAAAATCTAATTTGAAATAAACGGTAGTGACTACTAGCTTTCATGCTACTATATATGGAGTGATAAAATTATAATAAATAAATTATATGGATAAACTTTTTAATTTTATTTTATTTTTATACCAAAATAGACACATCCCAACAACAGAGCCAATCAGAATAAGTACATGTGGTGTATTTGTGCTTGGCTCAGACAAGACACATCTTGGTTATTTCACCCAGTTTAACTTAATGAAGTAAGCCTGTTGGAAATAGGACATGTCTTTGTTTGCAAATTGGCACGCTGACTTGTAAACAAATATATCTCCTATTTTCAACAGGCTTATTTCATTAAGTGTTACTTTCACTTGAAAAACTCATACTAATAAAAAGAAATAAAAATTCTATTAAAAACAGAAAAGAAAAGTATTTCTAGAAACCTAATTTTATTTAAATGAGTGCTCCTATTTGAGACATTCTCTCAGACATAAATGTCCAAATTTAGATGTGCGTACATTGAAAATAATGCTTTAGTTCCCTGAATAGATTTTGGTAGATTCACTCCTGAAATCCACTATTTCCAATTTGAGGCCCAAAAATAATCAATTTTTTCAAAAAAAATGAGTTGTTTTGTGTTTGGGTTCATCACTTTTGCGACTGAACCTCATATGCTCTCTGTTTGTATCATATTTGCCACACACTCATAATCAAATTTGATGTAGAATGCTTCAGCAAGTGACTGTATTGTGTGCGTTATGAATTTGAGTTCCATGTGTTTGATATATCATTTTTGGAATTCATTATTTGACTTTATTTTTGTTTTGTGATTGACTAATTTTTGTTTTTTGCCCTAGATAAATGGAATCTTTATTGAGTAAATTAACCTTCAACTGGTTCCAGTTGGAATACGTTTTGTGACTGGGTTCATGCATTTTAAACTGAATAATATATGTTTATCTCAACAGTTTTGAAAACTACTGTAATCAGATCCATCAAAAGGGGTAAAATGGGGCAAGGAGATATTCTGTCAATTATTTTTCTGCTGACTGATTTTCAGTCAAATTTGATCTAACTATAATTTCCTTCATTTGTAAGTTTTTTACTTTGCAACAATAAAAAAATCAAAAAATACAAACAAAGAAAGACTTTTTTATGGAATTTATTCTTTGAAACTTTTAATGTTATTTTCTTTTCTAGCAGTGAAATCAAATTTATTTAGCTTTTAAAAAGGTAAATTTTTAATATTAAGCCTCTTAAATACAAAAAAATATAGGCGTAAATCATGCCTTTATTGGTAAATATATTTTATTTAAGTTTTTGATTTATTGTAAAGTTAAAATTTTATATATGAAGAAAATTATAGGCGGATTAAATTTAACTGAAAATCAGTTGTTGGAAAAATAATTTCTGGAATATCTTTCTACCCAGATAAAATGATGTTGCAACCAAAATAGAATCTTCAGCTGCCAAAATATCCTATGATACATAGGGGCGCTCATTAAGTTGCCCCATGTTGAATCTAATATCATTCTAACTCTTAATACTTTTATATAGTGAGATATAATATTTCCTTACAAGGGACAAGACCCATTTAAGGCAAAGATCCTAACATTACTCTTGTCCAGAAAATTTTCAATCATTATCAGAACTTTATTTTGGGCACCACCTCCTTTGTAGCCCAATGTCCCTATTCCACAGTATAAGAACCTCATATCTTCTAAATACAGATCCCATGTTAATGATTTTTTTCTTTTTTCTGGACTATTATCTTCTCCAAACCTAATAAAAATCATAATTTTAAATTCACAATAGTGCTAAATATTAAAAGGAAGCAATCATCTCTATTATTGAATCTAACATCATCCTCACCCTCTGTATATGAAAGAAGTTATGTTTTGTATTCTTCAATTTCTGCTGATTGAAATGATTCAATATGATGATAATGATTAAGCTACATATACGCCTTATAGATATAGCTGAAATAAAATTTTTAAAATATCTCTCTTAATATAGAATTACTTTATAGTTATAATATCATGGTAGGCTACCAATAAATTTTAATACATTTATTCTTAACTGAGAGATGGTAGATTGATCTGGCCTAAATTTACATGATAGCATGTTTTACCCACTGATGGGACTATAGAATATAGGATGTCAGCTTTTTATGGATCTTTAGCCTCCCAAGGGCTGAGCTCTCTTTAAAAGCTAGCTTTGGAGTCCAAAGCAAGCTCTTCCTGGATGGCAGCCTGGATCTTTTTCCCTATTACTGGTCAGACACAACAAGAAATAATTTAATTATGATGATTAATCAGCAGTGCCATAAAATCTTATGGCAACTAGTAGTGCAAAATCTTTTATTTCTCCTTCTTGAGAAATAATTCATCTGAGAAATGGCTTGATCACTGATTAAAAAGATGGCACTAACCTTGCATCCAGATACTATGTTTGGATCAAAAATATGAGCCCTATGATGTCACATATAGCTACCCACTCCAACTCCAACAGCATTTTTCCTAGCAATCAAATTCTAGCATTGTGATATCAATTATAGATTTATAATAGCTAATTGTATTCAAATTTTTATGAATGATGTTGTCAGGAAATCCTGATCTATCAGGGTTGATTGAACCATATCCCCATCACTAGGACTAACAATAGACAGGCCACTGCCTGTAGTGAGACATCTATTCTGAATTATGGCAAAATTTTATCAATCTAATTCTAGGTTTGCAATTTGGAAGATAACTAAGACATTCTAGGTCAAAGATCATTGGTCAATCCAGAAGCTTCAAAGATTAAGTACAAGCCATTTGGGATTCTAAAAGCAGATGCAGTTTTGCTAGATAGAATAAAGATGGAGTATTACAACATGCTGTCTCACCAAGAAATATGATAGAGGACCACCTGTAAACAGTGTGCATTAGACTGAGCACAAGACAGGACCCCGCCCAACAGATGTCAACTTAGTTGATTGCAACTGAGTTAAGGAGAAACTTATACTGAAGAGGGAAAATAAAACAGTATTTTCCTCATTCCAAACCCTTATTCAGGTTTAGAATCCAACTCTGGGGGTTGAAGCTAGTAGCATGGTGGTAATAGGCTAGCTAGTAAGAGTTACCTGCAGCTATACACTAGTCTGGCTGTCATCTTTTACGCTATAAAAAGCCCTTTCAAGATCACTAGGAAGGCAGACAAATAATAGTCACCAACATTACTACTCATCAAATAGTAGTAGTGTCAAGTATCCAATTAGAGTGTATTATTGATACTTTTATATTCCTTCCAAACTATCACTTCCCAAAGCTGCCAGTGTTGTGTCCCCCAACTACAGGACTCTCTCTTTACTTGGATTCAGTAACTACAGAACCCCACCAGTTGCGGCATTAACCATCACACCAATTGGAAGCACATCTGCATACATACATACTAACTTTTATCAACAGATAAACAATTTCCAAACTCTATAATAAAAATCATCTCTCTTCTTCAATAAAAAAATCTTGACAGATGTCATAATGTTTTATTTTGGTTCCTAGAAAAAATATTATCAGAATTGGAGTGGGTACCCACAGATAGTGTCATCATAGCTGCAAGTGTTTGTCTACAGAAAAATAAGCAAGACTGCTCAGAACAGATAAATCCCTTTAAAATTCTGTCCAATTTAAATCAGACCATTGATAACAATTAGGTTGTGGCAAGGCATCTGAAAATTCTATCAGAATCATCAATTGGGCCCCAAAAGACAATAA
The DNA here is from genome assembly GCA_014839935.2 of Entomophthora muscae. Taxonomy (NCBI): domain Eukaryota; kingdom Fungi; phylum Entomophthoromycota; class Entomophthoromycetes; order Entomophthorales; family Entomophthoraceae; genus Entomophthora; species Entomophthora muscae. The sequence goes on along the minus strand of QTSX02005107.1, from coordinate 103,925 downwards.
AACTAAAAAAATGTAATTTAGTGTTTTTTGTCTCCAAAATTAATTTATGATGTCACTTGATTTTATATCACCTCTGAACATTTTTTGACAAAAAATATTTCCCATCACGTCACTGTTACCCACAATCCCAATTTTAGCTGAGAAATAATTAGAACTACAGTAGTAGTTCAATAAAAACTATAACTTTAAAAAACATATATCTAGTTTAAGGTTCTAATCTTATTGACAGGTAATAGAATTACTTTTTGTCTATGAACCCATGTGCTACCTTGCAGTCTATAGCTTTGATTTTGCAGTGTCTTCAGCCTCTTCATTTCTCTCTGGGATTTTTTTTAAAAATTTAGGAAATTGTTGGCTAAATTGTGAGATTATGTACCTTTAAAATTTGGTGGAAATTTTCCAATCACTTCTATTTCTTATGTCTGTTTTAGCTTTTTTGGCTTCATTTTTCTTATACCTCTTCTTGGAGATTTCTTTCTAGGCATTTTAACCTTTCAATTTCTACTAATTCTTAATTCTTTGAAAATTGGTATTTTATTCCTCATTTTGTGAAGGTCTCAGAATTTTGCATAGACTACACCATAAAATGCAAGAAGCAAGATTAGCATAAGCCTCATGGCTTCAATGGACTACATGGATACTATTTGGCTTATCAATATAATATATAAGACCTTCTGTTATATCAAACAAATTACCATGCTTTTTATTTTCACTTTGTTTGTTTTATATACTTCTAAAAAGTATATCCTCAACCTTGATAGCAGAAGGTAGGTTATTCACACCACAAATTTAAGGGGAAGTTTTCCAAAGAAATTAACCCAAGAAATAGCACTCCCTACTATCTTGAGAGCCTATGCAAAAGGGTAAGACATCCAACAGGGTACACCATTGTTAATTATGTACCTGTACCCATCAAAAAGTTTAACTTCTTCAGTACAAGATAAGCCTTGAAACAACCTATAACACCAGGTAATCCTGGGGTGTCAAACACTGTCTTTTAGAATCTCTGCTCTACAGGGATTGGATCTTTTGTGGTTTAATCCAGAGCTATGATGACCTTTAGATTCAAAGTACCAAAATTAAATTTACCTAAATTTGATATCCTCAAAAGCTCTGGGAAAGCGAAATATTGCTCCAGGTCACTGGAACTTCTTCTCAATGTGTAGTGGAATAATTTGAAGCCAACCTAACTCAGAACACAAACTGGGAGCTCTTCAAAAATAATTTGTTGGAAAGTTTTCACTCAGGGAAACAGAAAAAATTCAAATAGCTCAATAAGTTCAAGATTACGGGGACCATTTATTAGTACATTTTTGCCAACAAAGATAACAAGGGAGAGCACCATTCCATATGATCTTTGATGGCCCCTTGACTCATAAAGATTTTATAATAGACTTGTATATTACATTAGAAGACTGTTTGAGCTAACCAATAGTAATAACCTTCAGAAACCCTTCTTTGGAAGGAATAATATTGCCCATAAAGCTATCAGTTTATAATGGAAATTTAAATGCAGTGAGAGCACCACACCTGGAAATGACACTTGTCCTACAAAGAAGCCTCCTTTACCCCCAGCTCAAACCCTAGAGGGGGAACTAGTACACTTGAGCCAACTATATAAAAAGTACTGAATAAAATCCTGATGTTATAAAAAGCAGGAGAGTGCTTAGGAAAGAAACCTCCCCTGCACAACAAGAATTGTACCAAGACCAGGATGTGAGCTCAATTGCCATGATCCAAGTAACCTTTAATAATATCATGCTGTTTGCCACCTAGACTGAAAATAAATTCCTTGCTTATTTTTTCTGTTTTTCAGTAAATAAAGCACATCTTTTTTGATACTTGAGCAGATAAATCTCTTATTGACAAAATAATAATTCAATTTTGTGAAATAATTTATAACAGAATCAATATAATTTATTATTATTTCAGATTATAGAGTTGTAGCAGTGAACAACAAAGATTAGCCATTCTAATCATAAATATAAGACATTCAAACCATTATAAGTGAATCAACCTTAATTATTCCCAAATACAGTGCTTATTGGGTTTAAACTGGGTGAGAAAGCTAAATCTCATGCTGACTAAAAAATCTCTAAACTCACCATTAAATGAGGAGAATTTTAACATCATGTTTACCCTAAACATCTCAACACTCTTATACTGGATCACATATCTGTCAAAATCACTCAGAATGATGAGAAAGGACCCCAGCAAGTTTAATTAAAACTCTTGTGCTTACAAGATCTTATCTTCAAGAATGTAGAAACTACATGTGAGCAATACCCCATATGTCAAAAGCTGATCCAGTAATTACCTTCTTTAATCCAGGCAAAACTTCCTGGTCTTCCCCTGACAGAGGTATACAACACAAGATTGACCTGAAAGTGAGTATACCCAGGGCAAGGCTTTATACAATTGATACCATAAAAAGATAAAGCCCTAAAGAAATACACAAATAAAGCATTGGAAAAAGGGCTCAATCAACCCTCCAAGCCCCCCTTTAGAACATCAGTTTTCTTTGTGGCTGGGAAGAATGCTGGCATACACCTTGTCACCAATTTCAGAGCTCTTAAAAAGTCATCATTAAAAACAGGTATCCTCAGCCTCTGATTTATGAACTCTTTGATACCCTAGGAGTTTCATACTTATTTACAATTTCTGACCTGAATTCAGGATATCATTATCTCAGATAGTGCTATCATGGCTAGAATTACTTGCCCCCAGAAAAATAAACAGCAACAGCCAGTGAAAAAAAAGCACCACAAGAACCTGGTTAATTTAAATCAGGCCATTGATAACAATAGGGTTGTAGCAACTTACATCAAAGTTTGATCAGAATCCTCAATAGTGCCCAAAAAGCTGCCAAAATGCAAAAAAATTAAATTGGTACTTTTTAATCCCAAAAACAATTTATGATGTCACACAACTTTTGGTTGATTCTGGAGGCCTGGTGACAAAAATCAACCCCTGTCATTTCAGTACAGTAGTTTTCAAACCTGTTGAGATAAATGTATATTAGTCAGTTTAAAACACATGAACTCAGTCTAAAAACAAAAAATCAAAGTCAATCCAAATCTTTTTATCTTAATATAAATTCCTTAATTTTTTATTTGGTTTTTAGACTTAGTTCATGTGTTCTAAACTAACTAATATATGTTTATCTCAACAGGTTTGAAAACTACTGTATTATTCCCAACCCCAATATCACCTGAAAATTTACTAGAACTACTGCAGTAGTTCAATAAACACCATAACTTAACACTAGTTTTACAGTTTTAAGTTTGACAGATTTTACAGAATACAGAGCTTCTCCTTGCTTACATGTCTGTGAGATACCTCACAGGCTGTAGCGTCAATTTTGCAGTCTCTGTGGTCTCTGCACTGTTCTTTGACATCCCTGATCTCAAAACTGAGGAAATTTTCAAGCCAATTTGTGAGATTTTTACTTGAAAAATCCAGTGACAATTTCTCAGTCTCTTATTTTTTGTTATCTGTTTTAGTTTTCTTAGGTTTCATTTTACCCATGCCTTTGTTTGGAGATTTTCTCCTGTGCATTTCAACTTTACAATTTTTACTTATTCTCAATTCCTTGAACATTTGGTATTTTATCCCTCATTTTGTGAACACCTCTGAATTTTGCAGCAATACCATCATTACAACCATAAGATCTAAGTCAAACCTGATGACATCCCAAAGGTAGCATTCAGAACCAAATATGGGTTATTTGAATGTGTTACACTAAAATTTGGCATGAAAAATGCTCCCAGTACCTTATGACATTCATGAATGAAGTTTCATGGAACACATTGAGAAATAAGCCATATTCTACCTAGATGATATAATTATCTGCATTCCTAGCAAGGAGCAACACTGGAAAGACGTTTTCATGGTACTCATCACCCTCCAAGATGACCAACAGGTTACAAAGACACCTAAATCTAAGTTCTTCTCCACAGAACTACCCTTCCTAGTAAATATCATCAGCAAAGATGGAATCAAACCAGACCCTGAAAAGTTAAGAGTCATAACTGACATACCAGCGCCTCAAAAATAAGAGTGTGCTCTATACCTTCTGGGAATAATTGTGTACATCAGAAGGTTTATCCTAGATTGGGGAGCCCTGACTGAATGTTATCCAAAATTACTGGCAAGACAACTAAATTGTCTGGACATCATTACAAGAGCAACAATTTGGTCAACTTAAGGAAAAATTATCACATCACACATATCACAGTATCCTAGGCAAGAAGGGGTCTACAATTTGGAAACATACATATCTTAAAATGCTATCAGTAAAGTACTTAGAATAAATACAACAGACATGAATTTTCTACTTGTTGCATACTAGGCAAGAAAACTATCTTATGATTAATAAATATGCCCCATACATGATAAGGAACTGATAGCTATTATACATTGTCTAATAAAATAACATTGCTATCTGAAAGGAGCACAAATATTCAAAGTGCAAAAAACTTCAAATTGTTATTGTTCTTTAAGACACAGAAGCGCCTCTCAAGCAGAAATCTGAAAAGTTGATCCCTATAAAAGGGTGTTGAATAAAAATTTAATACAAGTCAGTAAAAGAGCTAATTACCACAGACACAATTTCAAGGTTGTACTACAAGCATCTACTCTGCACCAATGATGAAAAACATGACTAGACAATTTTAATAATGGGGAATATCCTAAGGGCTTCCCACCTGTTACAGCTATTGATATCTAAAAAAATGTCCTTAAGAAAAAACATATTTTCAAAAATATTTACAACACATTACACTGTATACTACCCAGGGATGATACTATAACCTATGCCTCATCAACACAAAAGATTGACACCACCCTTTTTTTAGATAGTTATAATACAGCTGTAACAGAAACCTGTACAATAGTTTTAAAAGCTATGGCAACAACCAAAAATACCTCAGATTTAAACAAAATGATTTCAGATTTAAACAAAATACAACTATCAGGTTAAAATATACACTCTGTTAACAGGGTTTATTGGCGTTAATGGGCAAAATGAGTCAACACAGCAAGAAAGGGCTCACACACAAAGCAAAACCATTCAAAATACAATCCAAAATACATTGATTTACAAAAAAAATGGTGTGAGTTGACTTTCAGTGTACATATGTTTACTATGTGAGTTGGAGACAAAATACACCCAAGCAAGGTGATTCAAAACTTAAACCAAAAACAAAACACAATAGCAACTCACTACGTAAACAAAATCACTCACGCAATGTGTGCAATGGATTGTAATCATGAATGATACCAAGGTATCTAAAATAAGACAGAGAGATCTGAAACATAAATTTTAAAAATATTGTTCTGGGTGTTTGAATTTGGCAGTAAAATCTAGAAAATGGGTGTATTTTTTTGAGTATTCTAAAATGGGTGTTGTAAAACCAAAAACAACTAATTAAGAAATAAAAAATATATAATTGGGATATTGGGTGGGAAAAACTCTAATTAAATATCCATGTTCAGATAAAAGCAAAAAATAAATTAGGGACTAACTTAATTGAAATTTATTTAATATTTTATTAAATTTTAAAATGGAAGGAGCACAACACCAGAGTACCAATACACCCGTTATGCACCGCAGTTGTGGTTGCCCCCGCAGGTCAAAGAATAGAGTTAGTGAAACCCAAGTGCCTAATCAAGAAAGAGATGAGAGAGGAGAGTTCCATAGTGACGCTGCACTGACACAGCCGCTTCAAGGAGCACACACTGCTAGGGTGCAGACCATAAACCCTTGGGTCCCAAAGCTGACCTGGAAGCCAACCAAGGTCACCATTACAAAGAAAGTTAGAAACAAGGAGGTAGAACTTACTTTGTATGTGTTTGACATTGTGTACCGGCAAGACTTGGTCCCGTCAGCCATGCTGGAGAAGGTGAAGCCTGTACTTGATACTAGCTACAAGCCCTATATCAGTGATGGCAGTCAGGAGGATGACAAGGAGCCCAAGTTCTATCAAACCAATGAGGGGCAGTTAGTGTTGAAGAAAGTTGCTGTGTTTTACACCAAGGTGCCCATGCCTTGCAAGCCGGTCACCAATCAGGATCTTGTCTTGTCTGAACCCACAAAGCCCGCTCAGAAGTGTATTCCTGATATAAAATGCATCATCCTGCATAAGCTAATGGCAAATCAGGCAATTACAGGGTGGCTGTGGCCATTGTTGGGGTGGATTCCAAGTACACTTCGGAGACATTCAACAAGTTTATCAATACCAGCCAAGTCCTTGCTGCGGAGAAATCCTTGTGTGTGTCAAACATGCTCACCAAGGAGCACAAATGTGCAATCCCTAAGTGGATAACCCAGGATTGCCATCTTGAACTAGCAAAAATACAGTCAATGGTTAAATCTACTTTTGAAGTTGATGCCTCAATTTCCTTTTATTATCATTTGGTAAAGGGTCTGCAGTTTTCATGGAAAAAACTCAAGGTATCCCCCTACAGTTGGAATAGCTAACCATCATTAAGACCCGGAAAAATCATGCAGAGGCGTACACTGCCCTCAAAGCCAAGGGGACAATTAAATTTTACTATATTGAAAAATTGGCATTTGCCTTGTCTATGCACTTGCATATGGCTATGTCCCCAAAGGCTCCAATGACGGGATGGCTTGGCGTGCTGCAGTCTGCACCACAGCCTACATGATGGTGGCTCTCCTTGGTCCAAAGGGGGTTGAGCTCTACTAAATGATATTGGATTTGCATAACAGCAGGACCTTTCTATCATTTCTCCAATTTGTCCAGGAGCACCTGAGGCGCACAAGCCCTGGCTTCACCAATGTCATTGTGTTGAACAATGTTGGTCTCCATAAGATGGCTGATATTCTTGAGGAATTCCCAATGATTGATACCAACAGCGCAGTTGGCCCCCAGCAATTGTCCACAGCAAATTTGCGCCTTCTCTTCCTCCCTGACTATTTGCCCTTTCTAAATCCCACTGAGGAAGTTTTTGGGTGACTCAAGCAAGTTGTCAAGCAAGGAACCCCAACTGGGACTGAAGACCTGTTTAATTTGCTGCAGGCCGGGATCCACACCCTCCCAGCTGAGACTGTGGCCAAATTATTTGCCACGCTGATTTGTTCATCCCTGCTTGCCTTGCAAAACAGCCAATCAATTAAAGGCTTGGCTTGTCCAACTTTTTTATATTCTCTAATTTAATATTCAAGATTTATTAATTATCATTTTACATTTAGATGATTCCATGCCCACAATCACATTCAGAAGATCCATCAATAGATATAAGTAATGTATTTATTTTATTATATATTATTTAATATGTCATCTGAGGTTATCCCAAACGTTTGATACTGGATTACGCAAATAGATTTATACCACTTTTGTCAAATAAATATAAAATAGTCCTATAAAAAGTAAACATAAAATGTACAAGCTGGAATTTATTTTATTAACATATTATTTTATGCTTTTAGTAAGACCTTCTCTAGGATATATTTTGCAAAACTGGTTTGCTGATATAAGAATTAGAAATTTTTATTATAATTAGAATAAAGTAAATTGTAATAAAATTTATTGGAATCATATTTTTATTGTGTGCAACTGTAGTGGGTTCTTCAGTATGTACCCAACCTGCAATGGAGGTGGTGCACAACCTCTACTGCCACACCGTGAACAGTGGATGCACCCTTATTGAAATACTCCCTCCTGCTGGTGAAAGGCAGTAGGGTCAGGTGGGAGTGAAGCAGAAGCTTTTCAGACAGGGTTACAAACCATATATCCCAGCCAGGACCAGGGCATCTTGGATTACATGGTCCACTGAGTTGTATCGGGGGACCTTCTTCCCGTTGAGTGCAAGCTGGGCCTTGTCAATTCCCAGAAGGACCTTGTCTAGATCCTCTATGCTGGTGCTCATCCCAAAGAAGAAAAGGTACCTGAGGTGTTGCAGATTAAATGGATTAGACATTAAATTGTCCATCTAGGAATCAAGCAACAGAACAGTTGCGCAATCATGCTATTGCATCCTAATTCTACTAGTGATAAAAACGTTTAAAATGCCTCTAAAACAAGTGTTCAATTTTTCTTTTGAATGTGCACAAGGCATGGGCTTCACTTCCAGGATTATAAATAGAACAACAAAGTTATTTATATCTACCTCCTTAAGGAAAGCCACATGGAAGTGGTTGTTCTCTTGCGCGGGACTTTTAGCTATGCCAATCCACTCTCCTCCATTTGGGAAGTCCTTCTGTCTGTGTCTCCCTGCCTCTGGTGGCAATTCCCACCCTTTCTCTATATAAGTGCAGTACTATCTAAATAAACACCAGTTTTTGTCTATATACCTTATTACACTTCTGTTCCTCATAGTCTGTCACTATACCATCAACAGGTATAGTATTAAGAATTAGGTCACTGAATAACTGTTTGTAGAAACTAGCAACCCTTTGCTGCTAGCTTTACAACACTGGCACTCATGTCTTTCAACACCACCAACTCCCACACCTGCGGTCATTTCAATGAGGAGGGAAGAATGCCCCTGATCCAGTCTCCTACCACTGCTTCTCCTTACCACCAGGCACCGGCCTTTACTGCTGCTAATGACCATGCTGGGGAAAGAGCAGGCGCTCCCTATGGCCTGCCCAACCTAAGCCAACTCATGCCAGAACATCAATTCCCCCAGGCTATTGTTTTTGATCAACCACTGCTCCTACAAGCCCCTACCCCCTTGAAGATGGATGCCAACTCTTTACCTTCCAAGGAATCCATCCGTAATGCCATACACTCCATGGATGCTGGTACTGCTGGAAACGGTCCTTGCTCTGAACACCTGGCCATTCAGCAGCCTTCTGCTGAAAATACCTTGGGTTGCTTTCAGAATGTCTCCCAGGTCAACCCTGACCAGCTCTGCTGTGACCTCCGTACTGTCAAACATATCAAGGACTACCTACAACAATTCACCCATCCTGATGTATGTCACAATCAAATGCACCTGGGTCACATCCAAAGCCTAGTGCATGACCAGGGAATACTGGTATCCAACCAACAGATGTTCCTCCAGGTCCTTTACTCTGAGCTTGGCAATACTTTCACCACCGTCAATCAGTATCTTGCAAAAGTTACCAACACCCAGAGCACCATGCTCCACTGGGTTGATGCCATCAAAAAGGGTATAGCTAAGCTAGTTCCAGTGCATGTGGTACAGACCCTCACCCATCACAGTGTAGACGCCAATTGGATTAGTGTGGTTACTACCCACATGTTCAAGACTGGCCCCATGGTTTGAAGCCTGACTCATGAGGTAGAAGTATTAGCCTGCCGCCTTGCCACCATCCCCTTGTTCACCCCCACGTCTACTGCCACAGACATCTCCCCCTCCAGCCACCTTATTGGTTGAGACATCCTTGAGCTCTTCAATCACTACAGGAAGATGCAGGCGGAATTGGTCCAGCAGAGCGCCAATCTTGCCTTCCTGTTTGATGGCTACCATACAGTGTCAGATCTTCAGGATTGTCTCAAACTTTGTCAATTGCATGACAGAGACTATAGCCAGACCCAAGTCAGGAAGGACAAGGAAGTGATAGCCTTGCTCCAAACTGAGATTGCCACCCATGAAAAGCACATCACCTCTCTGGAAGATGACTTGGATATCACCTGTCAGGAGAACAAGGTCTACCAAGATGAGCTGGACAAGCAACAACTTCTCCTGGACGCCTTTCAGAGAAAATTGGATAGGATGGACAGCAAGATTATAGCTGTCAACTTACAGGCTATGCCCATTAACTCCAAGAGTCACCACAGCCCACAGAGGTCCTCCAGCCCTGAGTTCTATCATAGCTACAAAAGCAATGATGACCACACTTGGTTAGCTCCCAACGCTGTACAAGTATTAGAGCCAGTACTGGAGTCTGAGGATGACGTCCTGGCCACCCCTGAAGCTTCTGGAGCTGCTCAAGACAGAGAAGGTGAACACAAAGCCCAGCGAGAGGAAAATTGTTGTCGTGCCTCTGAGGCTAGGTTTGCTGCCTCTACCCTTAGCTGTTCCCATCTCACACGCTCTCCAGTGAGGATCACACCTGCCCCCTTCCAACATGGCTCCAACAACTTCAAGCCTATCAATCTACCCAAGTTTGACCACAAAAGCAATTTGGCTATGTTCTTACGTCTGTACCAGAACTCCATGTATGGCGCAGACAATGCCATGAGGGACTCCACAATCATCAACTGTTTGGACGCCAAGACTCAAACCATTATTTTTCCACATTTCCCTGAGAATAGCTGGACCTTTGCCAACATCTCCAGGGCCTTGACAGAAGAATTTGGTAGCCAAGAAGCACTTCTTGGTTGCAAGATGGACTTCACTGACACCAAGTTAAAGGTAGGGAAAACCCTAGAAAACTTCATTTCTAGGTTCTACCTTGAAGCTCAAACCCTGTTGTCTATGAGTGCTGTGCAGTTTATTGATGTGCAGTCAGCACTCCTCAATACTGTAAATGTCAACCAGTAACTATCTCTGGCTCTTAAGTCAGGCATTTACAACGCTTCCACTGTTCCAGATCTGATTCACCTCCTATGCACCTACAAGGAGGAGTTTAAAGTCCCTCTTCCTGAAGGCCGTCCTTGCCAGCAAGCCGAGTATAGACCCTGCGTGGCTGTGGAGATGCCCAAGTCTTCCAACAAGGTTGGGCCTGCTCCAGTCAACAACACTCCCTGTACTTGCTTCAAATGTGGTATGGCTGGCCACTTCTCTTGGGAATGTAAGAATTTGCGCCAAAAGGTCCACCATGTAGGCACGGAGAACACTGAGGAGGACTACGCCAAGGACGCTGATATTGAAGAGGACAATGAGGAATAGTCAAAAACTACTAAGCAGCCAGGACAAGGGGAAATCCTTGGCTGCCTTTGTAATTTTGACACCCTCATCTCCCCCATACCACTGCCCCCCAACAAACCAGATCAGAGGCCTGCTGCCTTGCCATCCTTTGAGGCCAACCCTAAGGATGAACCCTCTCTGATTGACTTCAACTCCCAACCAATACAGGAGGATGAAGAATCTGAAGGAGTTCAAGAGGACCTCCTATATCAAGTCCTCACTGTTAACACTTGAACTCATCAGACTAAACTTTGCCGTGAGGTGGTTATCCCCCAAATAGCTCAGAGAACAGTGTCCTTACCCTATGCCAAACAACTGGCTCAACCAGGTGTTGAAGCCACCCATGAGGAGGACAGCGCTAAACAACTGGCCAAGATGCTCCATACAGTAAACCTCTCAGCACCGCTAGAATTCCTCAAGGAAGTAAGCCCAGCTGTAAGAGCTGCCATGGCTACCTTCCTGGAGAAGTTCAAAGGACTAAGCGTACACCAGGTCTCTAAGATTTTGGAGATCAGAGAGGACCGCCAGGATTGTACCTATATCAACCTGGTAGTGAATAAGACTCATGTCCAGACCATACTGGATACTGGTGCTCCTGGGAACATTATATCCTCACGGCTGGTTAAAAAGCTTAAGCTGGCGCCGGACTTGGCCTACCATGAAGAGTTTGGTACTGCTGGGCCACTGACCACTAGAGCTAAAGGATCCTACTCTTCTCTCTCTCTTTGCTTTGGGAAGCTAATGGTCACTGCTCCTGCTATAGTTCTGGAAAACAACAGCTATGAAATTCTTATTGGGACTAGCTTCATGGCTCAGTATGGCACTATGACTAAACATGGAGACCATACATTTGAAATATTGGGCCACTCCATACCCATGTTTTACCATTGCAATTGTACATCTGACCTGCCCTTATGCCATCTACACCACATCAATCTCAAGTACGCCAATGGAGAGCTTCCAGTTGCTTATTATGCTGCATAGTATGAAGATCAAGGTGCTAACTCTCTTTATTGGGGAAGCCAAGGGTATCCCAGTCTACGCCTCCTGTAATGTGACTATCCCACCTGGCTCTCAGGTGATCCACAATACAGGCCTCTTGCTGGCTCTACCGGCTGGCACTCATGGAGAAATCTTTGGCATCCCTAATGCCTCCAACCTAGAACCATGGGTTACACCAGGCATCCTCATGCCAAGTGAGAAGGAGGTACTCATACTCTTGGCCAACATGAGTTGTGAAGCTATGGTTGTCTCCAAACACCAACTTCTGGCCTATATACGACTGGAAGAGCATGACAACCTGGAGGAGACCTCCCCCTTTGCGGACTTTTATGAGTTGGGTCTACCCTGTGAGCAACCACTGGTGCTATTAGTCATAAGTCTTGACTCCCTATATGGTCTCTCTGAAGAGCAGAATGATCAAGCTATGGATCTCTTTGCCCAGTATAATGATGTGTTTGCCAAGGATGATTATGTCCTGGGCAAGGCTGCAGATGTTGCTAATCATATTGACACCCAAGGCAGTCCATCTATCTGTTCCAGACCTATACAGCATAGTCAAGCCAGTCATGTTGTGACTACCAAGGAGCTTCAGAAGCTATTGGGATCTGACTTAATGGTCCTCAGTAAAAGCCCTTGGGCTTCCCCTCTCCTGATTGTCAAAAAGAAGGATGGCAGCAACCGTGTGGTGATTGACTATTGTTGACTGAATGCTGTTACCAAGAAGGATTCATATCCCCTCCCTTGTATTGACAGTACCTTGGAACAACTTGGTGGCGCCAAGTTCTTCAGCGCCATGAACCTTATCAGTGGGTAGTGATAGATTGATCTACCCCCCGCTGATCAAGAAAAATATGCAATCATCACTGATCAAGGGCTATTTCAACCCACAAGGATGCCTAAAGGTCTGTCCAATGCCCCGGCTACCTTCCAGTAGGCCATGGATGCAGTGATGGGCAACCTCAAACTCACCAGCGTCTTGGTCTACCCAGATGACATTAACATGTTCTCCCAAACCTTTAATGATCACCTAAAACACTTCAAGGAAGTCTTCCAGAGGTTAATTGCAGCCAATCTCAAGATCAAGCCACACAAGTGCAACTTCTTCAAGGAGCACCTTGAGTTATTGGGGTTCATCATTAGCCAAGATGGACTCTGCCCTGTACCTCTGAAGGTGGAAACCATTGAGAAAATGCAGATCCCGGCCAATAAGTGGGACATGCAGGTCTTCCTGGGGATGATTGGGTACTACCATTGCTTCATCCCCAACTTTGCATCCCTGGGCAACTCCCTTTTTCAGCTTCTCCAAGCTGATAAGGAATTCTTCTGGAGCCCAGCGTGCCAATCTGCCTTTAATGCTCTCAAGATACACTGACTGCAGCTCCTGTGCTGGACTACCCTGACTTTGCCAAGCCGTTTGTGGTTCATACAGATGCTAGTCTGATGGCAATTGGGGGTGTTCTCTCCCAACTGTACTCTGACGGACTTGAACACCCTGTTGGATACTGCTTGCGTACGCTTAATGTTCACAAGAGGAACTACACTGTCACTAAAAGAGAGTGTCTGGCTGTGATATACTCCTACCAACAATTCAGAGTCTATCTCCATGGGGTACATTTCACGGTTGTAACAGATCATGCCTCCTTGCAATGGCTAAAGACCTCAAGGACCCCAAAGGACGTCTGGCGCGTTGGGCCATCAAACTTCAGACTTATGACTACAAGATCATTCATCAAGATGGGGCAGCCCACCAGAATGCTGAATGTCTCTCCTGCCTTCCCACTGTTGCCTTAGTATCCCCCATGGCTGACATTCTCTATGATAAGCTTATGGAGGATCCTTCTTTGTGTGGGGGGAGCCGGTAGAGATACAGAGAGCTCTCAAGAAGCTAGCTGTTGATACCAAGGTCTCTAAGGGATAACTCCTATAGCTTTGTGGAGACTCTTGGCTAACCTACATACGCCCATCCCTATGTATGGACTCAGTGGTGGCCGCTCACAAGACTCCTGGCCAGGGTGGCATACAGAAGACGTTAGCTCTGCTACAGCAGCACTGCTTCTGGGAAGAAATGCACACTGACGTAGTGGATACACTAGCCAACTGTCATGACTGCAACATTGAGAGGCCTAAGGTTGCCAAGTTTCAAACAGACTTGTACGCCCTGGGTTTGCCTTCTACACAGTAGCCATTGACATAGTGGCCCCCCTGCCAGCTACCAACAGTCACAACAAGTTCATCATTGTGGCTGTTGACCATCTGACTAAATGGGTAGAGGCCAAGGCAATTCCCAATCAATCTGCACTGGTGACAGCTACGTTTGTCCTGGAGAATATCATATGCAAACATGGTTGCCCCCAGATTCTGCTGACAGACAATGGTACCAACTTCACCAGTTATATCATCCCCTGCCTCAACCAACTGATGGATATCATGGGACACTATTCAATCCTTATCACCCACAGACAAATGGCATGGTAGAGTGCACTAATGGAAGCCTGTTCTAGATACTCCGGAAGCTCAGTCATCAACATGAGACTGAATGAGATACCTTCCTGCCTGCGGCCACCTTTGCATATAACATTGGGTACCATCATGCCACTGGCAAGCCACCCTTCCAACTGCTCTACAACTGGCAACCAGGACTTCCCCCTTTACTATATTCCTTGGTAAAGCCCAGCCTGGCTGTGTCCTCAGAGGTGTACCTCAATAAGCTGGTTCAAACCCTTATTTGCTTAAAATTAGAGGCCTACACTGTAAACTTGAACCATAAGTTGCAGGACCTAGAACAAGCTGCATCCAAACGCCCTGCCTTACCCACTTAACTGGTAGGAGACTCACTCTTTCTTCAGCTTTAGAGGGTACAACTGCAAATTCAAACTTGCCTCCCTTTGGCAAGGCCCAGTTCAAGTTATCCAGAAAACTGGCCCCGACTCCTACACCCTTAAGGAGCTAAATTCTGGACAATTAATCACTAGAGTACACGCTCAGTATATGTGTGCTGCTCCTAGTGACTAAGAGTAAGCCCCAATGAGGACAACAAACCAATAAAACAAAAGCCTAATTAAAAAATTACATGGGTTGTTGTCCTGTTTGCAATAGTGTTGCACCAAAGTATGAGGAATAAGAATGAAAGAACAAGGCATTTATTGGAGACTGACAAGACTCTTCTATTACCACACCAACTGTTCTACCACCTGAATGACAGCCAAGAAACACAACTGGGTGCCTACAGATTACAAAGCCAATGACCAAGCATTGGACAAAAAGCTCCCACCTAACAAGACATATGAATTGATCCCAACACTATAGCCACTACCTAGAGACGCCAAGCCATTCTTGACCCTGTTGTCTAATCCAGTGGAGGTAAATGTCGCAGATTAAATGGATTAGACATTAAATTGTCCATCTAGGAATCAGGCAACAGAACAGTTGTGCAATTGCACTATTGCATCCTGATTCTACTAGTGATAAAGACGTTTAAAACGCCTCTAAAATGGGTGTTCAATTTGCCTTTCAAATGCGCAAAAGGCACATGCTTCACTTCTGGGATTATAAATAGAACAGTAAAGTTATTTATATCTACCCCTTAAGGAAACCTGAGTGGAAGCAGACGTTCTCTTGCGCGGGACTTTTAGCTGTGCCAATCCACTCTCCTCCATTTGAGAAGTCCTTCTGTCTGTGCCTCCCTGCCTCTGGTGGCAATTCCCCTGCCTCACTCTATATAAGTGCAGTACTATCTAAATAAACACCAGCTTTTGTCTATACACCTTATTATTCTTCTGTCCTTCATAGGCTGTCACTATACCATCAACAGGTATAGTATTAAGAATTAGGTCACTGACTAACTGTTTGTAGAAACTAGCAACTTTTTGCTGCAACTTTTACGGCACAAGGTAAACCACCAAGTGAAGCCTTTGCCCAGCAAAGGCTTCTGTGAACTCACATAATTTATTATAGACTGCACTGATCTTCTTATTGTGCCTGGTCTTTGCAAAGGTAAGATCCATTGCCAAGGGGAGCCCTGCCTCATCTGCACTCCAGGCTAGCCTAAAGTCCACCAGGAGGATCTTAGTTTTCTTGAAGGCTGTTGTGTCTGCAACAGCCAATTCCCCACCATGCGCCCAAAGTTGTCCAGAAGGTAAGATAGGGTATGCTCCAACGGGAAGCAGAAGCAAGCAGCCACATGAGCCCAGCCCATCTCCAGTACATTCTTGAATGGGAGAGTTGCCATGATGTCCCAAATAAGCTCAATGAAGTTTACACAGTAAACTCCACTGAGGTTTACTGGGTCCAGGCAGACCAGTTGGGCATCCTTGTAGGCAGTAACATCCCACTCAGATGCCCCCTTGCCATGCGTCAGCCCAGCCAATGCCTCCCACAGCTCAGGAAAGGACCAGTAAATGTGGTCCTCCAGCTCCTGCAAGACAGGGGGGTACAGATATAACTGCTTGGCCACATGAGTGGCGTAGTTGGCGTAGAATGTGGACGGTACAAAGGGGACCAGGACTTGGCGGAGTTCACCATCTATGTTCTCTAAAAAACAGGTAAGTATTTGCAAATTTTTATTAATTTTATTTTTTATGTTACCTTCAGGTATTTCTTCCTTGCCGGCTGCTTCAGCAGGCTTGGCCATTATTGGCGCGTGTAGTTGCACTGGCAATTCAGTATCCTCTGCTCTGGCACTCTTGGCAGGTTTGAGATGTTCATACATCTCTGGGTTGTCAACCCAGACGGAAGGTGCAGAAAAATTGTATGCCTTAAATTGCAGGCCCTTGACCATTGTCTTCTGGATGTTGAGAAGACGCTTGATGGTCTTCTCAGGGGTGTCTGGCATTTTTTTCATTAGTGACTTTGTGGACATCTTGTTGATTTTGTCCCCAGTGAGGACAGTGGACTTAACTTTGGCTTTGACCTTGCAGTCAATGTCTTTGTTTTTGGCAATTGCCAAGTTGAGATCCTTCAGAAACTTCTCTAATTCTCTCATTGATTTTTTACTAACCTTTTCATATGTTTTTATAGCTTTTGCCCCAATAAATTCTGTATTATTTTGATACTGTTGCCTCTTTGTTTATTCCTTTTTTTTCCCATCTACTACATTATCTCATCTTTTTACCCATTTTGTATATGTTTTACGCTCATCTCAATATGTGTTTTTTGCTTTGTGTTGGAATTTTTTCATTGTTTACCATATTATTTTTAGCAATTGACATAGCCCCTTGTGAAAATATTAACAACAATTTGGTGATCAGCTAAATTTGAATTAGAAAATTATAGTGTTAACTGTTTTTAGATAAAGTTGTTACTGATCCAAATTCAAAACCTTAACAATAAACTTTAAGCCAATCAGGAGCCAAGTGATAAAGTGATTGTTATGACATAAAGGGTCATTCAATAATTCTTTGGTGTATGTGCGCTAATTAATATGATTGGCTGTATGTTTTGCCATTGTACGCCATTGCCACTGTGGCAAGTTGTTGATAGACTAGTGCTAACCAAGAAGCTGATTTGGCACTAGTAATCAACAACTTGCCACAGCAGCAATGGCGTACAATGGCAAAACATACAGCCAATCATATTAATTAGTGCACATGCACCAAAGAATTATTGAATGACCCTTTATGTCCAAACAATCACTTTATCACTTGGCTCCTGATTGGCTTAAAGTTTATTGTTAAGGTTTTGAATTTGGATCAGTAACAACTTTATCTAAAAACAGTTAACACTATAATTTTCTAATTCAAATTTAGCTGATCACCAAATTGTTGTTAATATTTTCACAAGGGGTGTGTTTAAGTGCTAAAAATAACTGTGTTCTGGATCTAGATACATGGCATAGTAAATATATGCTTTTATAGAAATAAGCTGAACATAAAGAATAAACCAACTATAAACAAAAAGAACATCAACATTTGAAATTCAAAAAAAGATAATATAAATAGAAAATGTTTGGTGACAGGGATTTATTGGGGCAGGGGGAGAGTGATGCCTAGGAGGCAGAATAGAGCGGGAAGGAAGACGTAGAAGCAGTGCTGGCCTGGGGGTCTGGGATTGGGTGGTTTGGGCTTGCGGGTGAGGGGTGTTGGTGGTGGGGGTGAAGGCAGGAGGATTTCATGTGATGGCTGCCATATGTCGCTTGTTGTATTCCTCATCAGTCATTGGCTGGATGGGCTGGTAGGTGGCAGTGGCCTGAGATGGAAGGTGCTTATCCTTACATTATTGGTTGCCCATGTTCACATGGAAAACCATTTGTGCAAACAAGTCAGCCACCATCTGGCGGCCAAAGAGAAAATTGTGGTCAAGGACCCCAAGATAGAGGTTGTTGAAAGCCTGAGGGCGGCGCTCCCGTAATGTGGATCCCATGTTGAAGAAGACAACATCAGCCAGATGGATGTCAGCGTGACCAGCTGGGTACACAGAGGCCTGGTGCCTGTGTCCCTGGATGGCCTCAAGGACGGTAAGCTACCCTTCATCTGGTGGCTCAAGAAAACCTGGTACTTGGAATTTGAGCCATCTCATGTGTTGAGTAATCCACTGAGGATGTGGCTGTATGAGTAGCCATCAATAAAATCTGGGTTCATCTGATAGTAGACAAAACCCTTGGCTGAAACAGCCAGAAATGCACTAATGAACGTCCCTTTCTTGACCTTCTTCCTTCCTTTTTGACTGGCAGCTCTTCCTTGCTTGCCAAAACCATCAAAAGCTATTGATGGCTTGTAATAGGAGATGAACATGACATCATCAGTTAGACTAGTCAGGCATTGGACCAGGGTTGATTTGATGGCAGTGTCATACAGGGAATCCTCAGCGCCATCCCATTGGTTGCCAGCAAAATTGGTAAGGACCTGTATGGAAGCCACCTTCCCATACATCCAGAGCTGCACCATGCGCTCAGACACCCAAATGCCATGGTGCGCAAGTTACTTCCGGACCTGGGTCAGGGGAAGCTTGGGATCCTTCTGGAGGAGGTCAAGCATGATTGGGTATGCCTCAGATATTTGTGACTTGGGGGCCTTCTTGGGCTTCTTGGCCATCCCAATCAGATCCCCCTCATTCATTAAGTTATTGAATTCCCATATTATTGTGGCTCAGGTGAATTGTAATTGGGTTGCAATCTGATCCCAGGACAGACCCTGCAGGTTCAGTGCCACAATTTTCTGAAGAATTTGGGCAGTGATGATTTGTTTCTTGGGGCGCTGGGCCAGGGGAGTTGAAGCCTGATTGGCTGTAGGGGGCAGGTTAGCTGGTGGCAGAAAGTTGTTCCAAATCAAGGTTGCCATCCTGATTGGTTGGTTGGTGGGAAGCTTGTGCAGGGGTGGGTGTGGGAGCAAGGGCAGAGCTACACACTATGTGACTACTGAACAAGTCAAAGCCATAGGGGTCGGTGGTCAGGTACAGGTCAGCTTCCTTGTTAACTGCCTCAAAGACTTAGGTGTAAACAGGTGCCTCCACGTTCTGAGCCTTGCCTCCATTGAAGCTGGCTTAGCTGCTGCTGGCTTGGCTGCTGGCGCTGTCAAAGATATTGCTTGTAAAAACCATTGTAAAAAAACTAGGATAAAATCACTAAAAGTAAAAATTAAAATTTAATGATTTATTTTATTGTGATCTTGAGTCCATATTTAGAAGGTTCTCAAAACCATTCCATACAAATTTGGAGCCATGAAAATGAATAAAATGCCTCTGTTCCTAAATTGAATAGCTGATGATTGGCTGTTAAACTGTTATTTTTATATTTTAGGCTGCTCATACTACACATCTTGTGTGAGTTCATTTTGTTTTGTGCTTGTGGAATCTTGCTTCTATATTGCTCAAATTTTGTTTCACTTTAGTCCTTCTGTTGGTGCCTCATATGAATCCTGATTGGATTATAATATACTCCAGAACAGCATACATCCATTTAACTTGTTGCATCAGTTCATTTTGTTTGTGGTTTGAACTACACCGCTTGATGTTTGATATATTTTCATATAATGGGCTAGTTAAATTTCTTTTTTTGTCTGACAGTTCATTTATTAACTGAAATTTTATAAATTAATTGAAGTCTGAATCTTGCGCAACTTGAATTTTGTTCAAATCTGAAATCATTTTGTTTAAATCTGAGGTATTTCTGGTTGTTGCCATAGCTTTTAAAACTACTATATGAGTGCCTCAAACCCTGCTACTAGTGATCAGGTATGCTAGATTAAATTAAATAAGTAATCAATCAATGTATAATATCTAAGAAATATGCTTGCTCTAAAGCACTTACAAGTCACTAACATCTGTCTCTATAACCCAATCATTTAAGGCTTGGAAAATAGACATTGTGAGACCTATGCCTGGAAACAAAAAGAGAAATACCTATATTATTACTGACATTGATATTCAACAAGATGATTGGTTGTACAAAAAACCAAAGACATAAAGTTAATTATTGTGAAACTATCCATTGGTAAGGAAATAATTTCAAGGCTTGAAAAATAAGAGCACCTATCACAGATGGATGGATCAAGCTCACTGTGAATGACGCCTATGTCTACAAAGCCAAAATAGTATAAACTACACCATCAGTAGTCTCTATTATCCCCAGGCTGATGGCAGGGTTAAAGGGCTAAATGGCTAAATGGCTCATGTGTGGAAGCATTGAGTAAACCTTCTGTAACAACCCTTTTCTTTAGGTGATATTCTATTAAAAATACTTATGGTATTGTCAAGTATATACTTCTGGGAAGTATATAGAAACAAGATAATGGATAAAATTAAGAAGAGAATGATACTTTATTAGATATGAATATAGAGTAATATATAGTATCATGAGAAGCCACATACTGTCCATGTACTTCATGGATGTCACAGGGATTATCCAAGTAATTGTTCCTTTTAGATCATGAGGGTTTTCCAAGTAGTGTCCCTCTTAGGACTCAAAATGTTTGATCCCCGTAATAAATAGTCAAATTATAACAGTGCCACCAACTTAATGATTAGTCAGGGAATCATTTGTCAAGTCACTCAGAGAATTAGTTTACCAAGAGGTAGTAACTGTAGATGCTGTAAAATCCCCCCTGGGGTGCTAGAAGTTGGAACCTTGGGAATTTTTTTGAGAGTGTTGGGGATTTGGGCTTGGTATTGATCCAGTTTTGCTTTGAGTACAGAAAGTCAGGAATTGTGTTGTGTTGTTCTTGCCTTGCATAGGCAGAGGCAGTCATGGTACATGTGTTTGAGTTCTGTTTGAGCACCAATACCTTTGATGAGGTAGGTGCTATTTGGTTTGACTTTAATGACAATGCCTGGTCCTTGTAATCCTGGGTCTAATTTCTGCATGTTGTGATTACCAACCCAGATCTTGCCCCCAACTTGGAAGTGTTCTTGTTGTAGTGAGATTTCTTCTCTCTCAACCCTTTCTTTTTCCTTGTCCTCTTGGTACTTCCTGGTGCACTCTACATCAGGATCACTTTTGTCTAGCACATTCTTGGGCAGAGGTAATTGTGGTCCTGAGATGGTGCTAACAATAGCAGGTTCATGCCCATAGACAAGTTCATATGGTATTTTGTCCATATTGCGGTTAACTTGCTTCTGCACACCATAAGCGCTGTTGGCAGCATGTTGAACCAGGATTTTGGATTGTTAGAAGATATCTTACTGAGGGCTTCAAATAGGGAGTCATTTAGTCTTTCTACTCTTCCATTTGCTTGAGGGTGATAGGGGCTGACTATGGTGTGTTTTATTCCATTCAGTGTTAGGTAGATATTGGTGTCAATGGCTTTAAGTTTGGTTCCTCTTTCTGCAATCAGGATTTCAAGTTTGCCAAACTTAGCTATGATCTATTTACCAATAAATTATCTTACATCATTTCCTTTGTGTTCTTTTGCAGCTTGTGCTACAGGCCATCTAGTTGCATAGCTAATAGTTGTGATAATGTACTTTTTGCCCTTGTTATTGCCAGACATTGGTTCCACAATATCCAGTGACTATACCTTGAAGATTTGTGTGATTGAAACTGACAGTACTAATTTGGGTGATGCCTTAGACCAGGCGTACTTTTCACAGACCTCACATTGTTCCATTACCTCATTGATATTGTCCAGCATGTTGGGCCACCAGTAGCGCGTTTTGAGGTATTTATGTAATCTTTGGCTACAGGTGTATCTCAGGTCTCTGTGGTATTGAAGGATTGTGTCAATCTTCTGTGTTGACAGGATGGAGGGTACAATGTCATCACTTGAAAGTATTTGGTGTATCACTGCCATATACATTTTTGAACATATGTTTATTCTTGAGGACTTTATCTTGGATGTCCATTGGTGTACCAAGTGGGAATCCCTCTTGGGGATTCCCCATTATTAACATGGGCTAATTGGGGTCTCCATCATTGCATAGGAGATTTTTACAGTATAGCCTTGATAAGATGTCTGCAATAAGAATTTCTTTGCCTGGTTTGTATTCAATTATCATGGGGTACCTCTGTATAAGGCTCATTCATTTAGCTTGTTGTCTAGATAGATTTTGTTGAGTTTTGAAGAATACCAACAAATTGTGGTCAGTTAGCACTTTGAATATATGTTCACCTTCCAGGTAACACTGCCACTTCATTAGACAGTAGACAACAGCTACCAGTTCTTTGTCATTTATTGGATATCTTTTCTCACTATCAGAAGTCTTTCTTAATTAATATGCTACAGAGAGGAAGTCCTTTTCTGCAGTTTGAATATGGAGTACTCATTAGATTGTATAATCAGATGTGTCAGTTTCTAGTTTGTATACTCCTTCACGGCTTGGGTACTGTAAGATAGGAGCAGTGACCATGCATTTTTTCAACTGTCAGAAATGTTGATCTCTTAATGGTGTTAATACAAATTTATTTGTCTTGCCTGTGATTGCAGATAAGGGGCAGTCAAGGCACCCCAGTCAGGGATGAATCTTCTGACATAGGCTACCATGCCTAGGAATGTACAAAGCTCACTCTTATTTTGAGGTGCTGTCATTTCAGTTATGGGTTGTATCTTTTCTGGGTCTGACTTTAATATGTCCTTGCTGATAATGTTTCCTAAAAATGGGAGTTCTTCTGATAAGAAGTCATATTTTGAGGGTTGGCTATGAGTTGTTTATCTTGAAGCATGCAGAGGACCAGGCAGATGTCTGTCCAGTGTTGCTCTACAGTTGGGCTGTATATGATTATGTTGTCAAAGTAGATAATAGCCCTTTTCCCAATGTTTTCCTTGAAGAAATAATTCATAAAGGTTGCAAAAGTGCTTGGGACATTTTTCATGCTGAATTTAAGGACCACACATTCAAATAATCCATACTTAGTTCTGAAAGTTGTTTTAGGTATGTACTCTGGTTTAACATGGATTTGATGATAACTTGCTGTCAAGTCAATTTTTGTGAAGACTTGGGATCCCCCTAGGGCATCAAAAAGGTCATCAATCAGGACCAGGGGATACATGTTCTTAATTTTTATCTTGTTGAGCGCCCTGTAGTCTGAATCAGGCAGAGTCCTTCATCTTTTTCTGCTATAAAAAAGACAGCCACGTCAAAAGGAGATTTAGAAGACTTTATGTTACTTTTTCAGGGGCTTTGTCTAGGTAGGCCATTAGGGTGTTGTCTTCTTGTGGTGTTAGGCAGTAGATAGGTTATGCTTTTGGCCTACTTCCTTTGAAGTTGATTTCATGTTATATACCCCAATTGGGCGGTAGTCCTGGGAAAATTTCTTAGAAAACAGAAGGGAATTCTAGGACTAGCTGTTGCTGAATTGGGTCTTGTTTGTGTGAGGTCTCTACATTTTTAAAGTAGATAATCTCATATATGCAGGTGTTCTTATTGTTTTTTCTAGGGTCCTTTTTCTCTTCTGTTTCCTTGATTTTCACAAACACATGGCCTCTCATAAGTATCTCAAGATGAGTTGGATATACATGGTTGTGCACCTTGCCTTGTTGTATGGTGAGGGTAGCACTATTCTAGTTGATATGGGGTTTGGCTTTTCTCATCCAGTCCAGGCCAAGTGTAACATTGTACTTGGGGATTGGTGTGAATAGCCACTAAGCATAGTCTTTATGTACCTATTTGGGTGCAGAAGGGGTTTGCTTCTCTAGTGACTGGTGTACACCTATTATATGCCATGTTAAATCTCTTGACATCACTTTGGACTGTGGGAAGCTTCATGAGGTTGGCAAATTTTTGTCAACAAGGGATTGGTCTGCTCTTGCGTCAAATAGCGCTGTGCCTGTCAGGATTGACAATTCTTTTCCCCTTGAAACCTGGGCCCAAGGGCAGGATTTAACCCCTGGCCCTGAGGACTGAGGGGCTGCCTGCCTGTGTTATCCTGGGGTTCAGCCCCTGCAAGCTGAGGCCAAGAATGATGGCAAAAATGGTGAAGCAAGCCAAACCAAAGGAATCATCACACCAAATGGAGGTGTAATTAAGGTGCCTAATAGAGGCAAAAAATTCCAATCATTAGCTTTATGATCTTGAATTCTACACTAGTGGCCAATCAAGAGCCATCCTCAGAAGAAGGCATGGGCCTGTGGCCCAACCCCATGACCACAACCCTAGAGCAAGATAATCAAGTCGTAAATTTGAGATTTTTGACCAATAAAAGAACTCCCAGTTCAGCTGCCATTTTACTGCCTTTGAACCCTAGCTCACAGATCCCCTGAGACCACTTTTCCCAATGCCCTGATGAGCCCCTCCTGGAAAATATTAAGTTTGGAGGTGGGGTTATATAGACCAAAGGACCCGTGCTCCAAACTTATTGCCACTTTTGAATAAACATTATGTTATTTTGGCTTACATAGCTACTGCCTTATTTTGTCTTTGCTGTCTACCTATTCAGTTTGAGATCTCCTGGACCTCCTGCCCCACCACCTGCTGTTTTCTGTCCTCCTGGTGTACCCTTTGGACCCATTTATTTTACCAACTATCCTCTGAAATCTGAATACAAGGAATACACCCCAGAAAAGATACTCAAACTTGATCCTTTGGCCCACATAAAATCAGCAGTTAGATACAACTGTTAAGGCCCATAGATCCTATTGTCACCCAAATTGTTTAGAGGCAAGTTCAACTACATGTCTGCCTGCCTAAAAACTCAATATAGAGCTGCCTGTGACCCCCAAGCCAATGCCTGCCTCCTCACCCAACCTCCCAACCAATCACACTGACAAGCTGTTTAGGATTGTGTATATTACCCTCACAGGGGTGATTGATACAATAATCCCGGCCACCAGCCTGTGGTTCTGGATGGGGAAGTCCTTCCCCTACCTCTTTAGGTTAGCTCCTCTCTTGTGATGGGCTCTGCCTGGAAAAAAACTGGCCTGTGTGATCCCCTTAAAACAATGGGCCAGCTGCTCAAGCTTGAATCTCTGACAGTGCCCTGATATCTACAAAAGTAGAAAGGATAAGTGAGGAGTTTCTTTCCAATTTGGATGGCAAAAAGTATAGAATCACTGGAGGGTACTTGGATCATGGTGATTAAGTCCACATCTTGTTCCCTGTACAAGTCTTGTAAAGCGGAGGGATGGCTTGCCTAAGCACTCCCCTGAGCTTTTCCCTCCTTGGTGGTGTTATCAGTGCTCATTTGATTTACATGAGAGGTATAATTTTCACCTCAAGGATGGGAGTTGTTGGCTTGGTTGTTCTGATTATTAGGTTGAGGGTCCTTCTTTACTATGGGACTTTTTTTCAGTTGTTTGTTGCATGTAGTTTGTCAGATCTTTGTGCAGCTTGCTTCCCTTCCAGAAATACGGCTTGGAGATTATTACAGCAGCTCATGTCAAACTGGCGTCTAATGTGTGGGGAGGCCATTCTAGAATTCCAGTTATGTTCCAGCCTCATCAAAGTTGATGTTCTGGGAGCTCAATAATGTATGACTTCATAGGTTGCAATGTAATCCTCAATGGTTCCTGTCATTTTGAAGGTTCTGAGTTCTGTCATGATCACCATGCTGGAGTGTTTTATGGCAAACTTCTCCAGAAAGTCGGTTTCAAACATGTTCCAGTCTTTGTTGTGATAAGGATGTTGATTAAACCATTTGATTACAAAGCGTGAGGCAGCCCCAGTAACACGTAGAGGAATCTCACTGGCCTGGAGTTTGCGGGGGTAGCCTACTTGTGCAAACTTATTTTGTGTTCTTTGAATCCAGAGATTGGCATTTTCAGTATAGTCCTGAGAACATTCCAATTTCTGCTGAGTGCAGGCATTGAAATACAATGTTAGGTATTTTGGTTGTTTCAGGAATTTGAAGTGGGTTCAGGATCCCATGTGTGCTGAGGAAGTTGTACTGTTTGTGACAGAAATTAAGAGATAATAAGAAGCAGTCTTCATGTGGTGGGGAATCACTGACCAAATCCAAATAGAGCTAATAAGTAACCACCATTGCAGCTTCAGATACTTTTTTGTGAAATTTCCAAAAGAGATACTAGGGTTAAGTAAAATAATTAACCCTAATCAAAAGAGCCCAATATAAATGGCCTGCAAGAGAATCAGAGTGTATTCAGAATAAAATCCAGGAAATTTAGATAGCACCAGAGTTTCAGCTTTGACGGTGGGAGGAACAGCTCCATGATTGACAGGCATTGAATTAACATTTGGCGGAGGTGAGGACAAATTACCAACAGCAGGGCATCATCTTCCTGTAATAATCTGGCTGAGGGTTAAATTGTAGGGAATGGAGCGCAAAAGGCCAACTACAGGATGCATTTAAAATAAAAATTAGACCAAGGTATATTTGATTTTATTGAGTAAATTTTTGGGAGGACTCAACTCTTAAGAGTTGAAACAGTGAAAATTATTCAATATATATCAAAATTTGACTAAGCAATACCACCTGGATCCTGGGCTCCTATTTCTTCCACATTGTCAAGTAAGTATCTGGTCCAGTTTGCAAAGAACCCTTGAGTGCTCAATTTCTAATGACCATGCTGATAAATCATATCATATTGGGTGACCCTCAAATTATGTTGATTTATCAATGTTAGCTTACAAGGCAACTTCAGATTCAACTGGAAAACTGGAGCAGCCGCAGACCATTTTCAATCAGCTGTTTGATTCAAGTCTGTTAAATTGGTCAATTTTGATAAAGGTTTCATGGCTTTCCCAAGCCTTCCTACTTGGCCAAATAATTCCTGGCATTATGGAATTTACCTTGACACTGTTTGGTTGGTACAAGGACATTGTTGAAGACAACAAATCCTGCTGAAACGTCCTTTCCTTCTTTGTATTGTCTCCAGCTGCTGAGGAGTGCCATCTGCTGGGTTATCTTTGGAGGAATTTTTCCTTTAATTTGTGTAGGTGTGAGTAACCTACCTGTGCTATCACTGTCAAGTATATACTTCTGGAAAGTATATGAAACAAGATAAAAGGGAAAATTAAGAAGAGAATAATAATTTATTAGATATGAATATAGGTTAATATATAGTATCATGAGAAGTCACATACTGTCCATGTACGCCATGGCTGTCACAGGGCTTATTCAAGTAATTTTTCCTCTTAGGTCATGAGTTTTTCCAAGTAGTGTCCCTCTTAGGACACAAAATGTTTGATCCCCATAATAGATGGGCAAATTATAAAAGTGCCACCAACTTAATGATTAGTTGGGGAATCATTGTCAAGTCACTCAGGGAATTAGTTTCAAAAGAGGGAGTAATTGTAGACGTTGTCACAGTATGTTATGCCTGTGCAATATGTAAATCATGCAAGAGACCATAAACCCTTTCCTATGGACATAAGTATTGCAACTGAACCAATGAGAGTTCATTATTTGAATTGGGGAAGACAACAGTCTAATAGAAAGGACAAGAATTAATAGAATAAGGTAAGGTTATTGCAGAATACTACAATTGATATATGATATGGGAAAGCCACTGGGCCACAAGGGGGTGGCATAGTGGCACACTCCATGTAAAGATTGAATCCAAGGAATAAATTGTCCTGGATCAGCATGTCAAATTGGCAGCGCTCCTAATTAGGAAGAAGTGCCCACAATTTGATATTGCTATCAGAATGGCCCATGTTGTAAGATACGTCAAGGGTAACTTGTTGAGCGCCCCCTGTGTATCTTAAGATACATTGGCAGGCAAGTCCAGAAACTTGATTGCAACACCCTCTTCCCCCCTGCTTGTTGTCAGACACCAGGGTTGGACTCTGTGGGAGATCTGGGAAAGTCTTCACAAACAATCTTTGAGTGGGGATGGCGTGGCAGGGGCGCAAACAATTGTGGTGAAGATTTTTGGTGTTTCCTTGGGCGTCTTCAAGCTGGTAGGTGTGATTTTCATATACCGTGGGTATCTTGAAGGGCCCTATGTGATTGGGTTCTAACTTGGCCAAATTAGGGTTGAGGGTGTAGACGGGATTGCCTATAGTGTATCTGGCTTCAAGGTGTTTTGTCCCTCCTTCAATTTGTTTATGTTTGATTTCTTGGGCTTTGGCATGCCATTGGTTTAGGGATGGAGTCATCAACAGGGGAGCTTTCCAGGAACTGTAGACCTAAACTTCCCCTGTTCAACTCCTGTCAGACTGTCAGGCGTTCCAAAGGCCAAAGTTCTGGGGCTAAACCCAGTGCCTCTGTTGATTCTTGCTCATAAAATAAGTAGAGCGGTGGACAAGAATTCAGTCCATGCGGTATTGGGGTGCTCCTGTGAGAGCTTGGCAATCAGTTGAACCAGGGAGCCATTTAATTTCTCTACGCATCTATTGGCTTGCGGATGATAGGGGGTGATGACTATCCGTTGGAGAGCATTCTTAGCGCAGTACGCCTTCATGACCTGCCCCACAAGTTCAGGGCCATCATCTGTGATGAGACGCTTGGGCCTCCCAAAGCAGGCCACAATTTCTTTGCCAATGAAGCAGGTGATGGTGGTGGCAGTGTGGTTAGTTGTTGCCTAGGCCACTGGCCAGTGAGTGAAGTAGTCAATAGCAGTGATAATTTACTTCTTCCCCAGTCTGTCTTTGGGGAGTGGCCCCACAATGTCAAGGGCCTACTGTTTGAAGGGTTATGTGGCCTTGATGGGCAGGACAGACTTGGGAGTACAGGTTTAGACAATTTTTTTTGCACAGCACACACTTTTTGAGGAGATCCAAAATGTCTTGACACATATATGGCCACCAAACCTTTTGTTTCATTATCTCAAAGAGGTTGCGCCCTCTGATGTGACCCAAGGTGTGATGGTAATGCAATATTGTGTCATCTTGTTGTGTGGTGTGAATGTAAGGCATCTTGTCACCTATCTCTGCCCGGCAGCAGACGTTGCCAGAATCAGTGGTGAACTGGCTTTTGTTTTCCTTCAGCTTGGAGATGTTTACTGAGTTAAGGCCTTTGTAACAAGTTGCTTCAGGACAGAGGTACATCATTGGTCAATCTGGATCCAAGCCATCATCCCAGTGATGGACGCTACGTAGAGACGTGAGAGGGTGTCAGCTATGACAAGTTCCTTCCCAGGCTTGTACTCAATGTGCAACTGGTAGGGGGATATACGCTCAACCCAGACTGCTTGGCGGCATATCAAGTGGGACTGTGTGTTGAAGTACTGGAGCGGCTTGTGGTCCATCAGGACGCAGGGTGGAAAGGTGGCCCCTTCCAGATAACAACGTCTTTTCTCAATGCAGTGCACAATTGCCACTAACTCTTTATCATGTATGAGTAGCGCTGCTCTGAGTTGGTGAGCTTCCTGGACTCATATACCATGGGGAGGAAGGCGCCATTGCCAGTTTCTACCTGTAGCTGCCCCCTATGGCCCTGTCAGAGGCGTCAGTCTCAAGTTTGTACTGGCAGTTCCAATTGGGGAACTGCAATACAGGCACAGTTGTAAGTCTTTGCTTCAATATCTTGAAGGTTTGATCTCTGACAGGAGTCCAATAGAAGCGCTGTTTGGTGTTTAGGAGGTTGATGAGAGGTGCAATTAGTTCTCCACAATTGGGAATGAACTTGTGCACATAGGCAACCATGCCTAAGAAGGTACACACCTGACCCACATTGGTGAGAGGCAGCATGCTGGCAATTGCCTTGATTCTGGCAGGATCAGGTTTTATCCCTTGGGCAGAGATGGTGTGACCAAGGAACATCAGCTCTGACTTGAACTTGCATTTGGAGGGTTTAGCTTTTAGCTGATTTTTCCAAAGGGTGTCAAGGACAGCACAGAGGTATTGGAGGTGCGTGGTTTGATCTTGGCTGAAGAAAATAATGTTGTCAAGGTAAACAACCACACATTTCCCAATAAATTCCTCAAATGCCTTGTTCATCAACAAGGCAAAGGTGGAAGGAGTGTTGGTCATTCTGAAGTTCATGACCTGACACTCAAACAACCTGTAGCATGTGCAGAAGGAAGTTTTTTATTTATCCCCTGGTGCAATGCGGACCTGGTTGTACCCCAAAGTGAGATCAATCTTTTTAAAGACCTTTGCACCTGCAAGTGTATCAAACATGTCGTCAATCAGCAGCAGGGGGTACTTTTTCTTAACCGTCACTTCATTTAGGGCGCAGTAGTCTATGACCAGGCAAAGGGACCTGTCCTTCTTAGCTACAAAGAAGACCGCCACACCGTATGGAGAGAGCAAGGGGCAAATTAAGCCCTTATTGAGCGCATCCATGAGATGCTGGCGGAGGGTTTCATCTTCCTTTGGTGTAAAATAATATAATGGTTGTGCTTTAGGTAACAACCCTTGAAGTTGTACAGCATGCTGGATCTCCCAGGGAGGAGGTAGTTGTTCAAATGTCTCACTGAAGACATCCTTATACTCCTTGAGGAGTGTGGCAAGCGCTGGTAGAGGTGAAGTGGTCAAGGGAGGGGCCGCAGGTGGTTCAGTGTGGATAACTTCAACTGAGCATTGGTTAAAGTCTAGTTTTCCCCCTTGAAATTGTACAAGCCTGTTTCTGTTATTATGAAAAATACAGTATTGTGGTGTAACTTGCTCATTTTGATAAGATAGATCTGAAAACCCACCCCATTTCTATTGAGGGTGATAACAGATGTATCCCAGTCAATGTAGGGACAATTATGGCAAAGCCAGTCAAGGCCAGCAATTACGCTATGGCTGAGCCCTGCCATGATTGACCCAGAGAGCTTAACCTGGATGTTCCCCATTCTCACAGAGAAGGGTACCATCTCATGGTTAATTGCCACTCTACAGGAGTCAGTCACTTGCACTGCCTTGAATCTGCTTGGCACATGGTCTAATTGTTGAGAATCAGTGAACGCCTGGTCAACCATAGTGTGATTGGTCCCAGTATCCACCAATAGTTTGTGGTTACTCACACAAAAACAGAAGGTACAAGCCAAGCAGGTTACTTTATTGAGGGAGTGGCTCACTTTAAGTACAGGGTATCACTATGAACTTGGAAGACGTCAAGGGTTTCAACTTTGTGTACATTGTAGTCATAGGGGTTCTTTGTGAGGAGGGATTGAGAGTGGGGGTCAAGTGGGGTTGTAGATCCTCTCATAGCTACAAACCCCAGGCTTTTCCCAGATCCTCAATTTGTGCTAGCTGTAGTTCCCCCTTGCAGGGGTGTTTAATCCCACTTTCCTGCTGGCAGGGCTGGCAGCTGCCCACTTGGTTTTAGGCACTTCCAGGTGTTGCACAAGGTTGAGGTGGAGCATTGTTTGTGCGGCAGAAACCCATTGAAGCCTGGTTGTTGACCTCCAAAATGGCTTTGTAACAGTCATCAATGGAGGTGCAGCAACCTACGGGGACCTACATGCAGATATGGGGTTTTAATCCATTGATGATGAGAGTGAGTAACATTGCATTTCCGTCAGTCACGGCTTCAGGGGCAGCGGCAAGAGCTTGCTGACAGGCAGCAAGGTATTTGGGGACAGAACCAGTCTGTTTAATTGCTAGAAGGGGATTTCCCACCATAATAGGTGAGAAGATTTTGCTGTAGCGGGACTTTGCGGCGCCTCTGAATGCTGCCCAGGTGACCCCAATTTCTTGGCTGGCCCAGTTGGTAAACCACATAGCATTAGGCCCTGTGAGGCGCCCAGACGCCGTGGCAACCCACATGGGCTCAGGTAATTGACAGATACAGAGGCAGGTTTTGATGGAGTGAAGCCAGCTGACAATGTTGCCCTTTTGACCCTGCCTGCAAAGGAGACCAGCTGGAGGTTGAGCATACGCTGTGAAAGGTCCAACTGAGGTGGGGTGCTGTAAAGCTAGCAGCAAAGGGTTGCTAATTTCTACAAACAGTTAGTCAGGGACCTAATTATTATTACCATACCTTTTGGTGATATAGTGGCAGACTGTAAAAGGACAGAAGAATATAAAGGTGTAAAGACAAAACTAGTGTTTATTGTGATAGTGTTACACTTATATAGTGGGAGGTGGGGGAATTTCCACCAGGGGAAGGGAGGCACAGAAAAAATGACCTTCCTAATGGAGGAGAGTGGATTGGAACAGCAGAAAGTCCTGCACAAGAGAACAACTGGTTTCACACGGCTTTACTTAAGGAGTTAGGTGGCAATAACTTTGTTGTTCTATTATTAACCTTGAATGTAAAGTCTGTGTCTTATGCGCATTCAAAAGGCACTTTGAACACCTGTTTTAAGGGCTTTTTAAACGTCTTTATACTTAGTAAAACCAGGATGCAATAAAGCAATCACGCAATTGTTCTGTCGCTCAATCCCTAGGTGGACAACTTAATGTCTAATCCATTCAGAATCTGCAACATTTCTCTCCACTGGATTAGACAACATGGTTAAAAATGGCTGGTGTCTCAAGGTGACGGCTATGGTGAACAGTCACTCTAGAAGAGTCACAAGAAGAGTCTTGAAGAAGGTACAAGTGGTAATTCCTAAGAGACCCAGACCTACCAGGGCGTTGAAGGTGGATAAGGCCATTAAGAAACAGGTAGTCTTGCATGATGTGGATGGCAGCTATCTGGATTTGGGGATTCAGCTAGATCAGCTACTGGTTCCTCAGCTGGCCTTAGTGGGGACAGACCCATTATTTGCTACATTGTTCCTAGCCTTGAGTGAGCCCAGGGAGGTGACAGGAACTGGGTTGCAAAAGGGTAACAGCATCCATTGGCGGTTCTCCATGCAAGCAGCAGAAGAATACTTGGAGGCTCAGCTGAAGGAATTCCAATTTGAGGGTCAAGGCCTTTCAGTCTTGCAACAGGGGACAGTATCCAATATAGTGAAATCAGTCCTTTGCACTTGGGCAACACCTGAGGTTACTGATGCTCAACCAGTCAGTTGGAAAACCTCTGACAACTTTGAGCAACGTCTTTGGCAAGCCTTCCAGGAAGTGTTGAAGTCATACAAAGTGGAGGGTACTGCTCATCTGGTACTAATAGTGATGGCTGGCAACCTTGTTCTTTGAGTAACCAACTGCTGTGATACCAAGCAGGAGGAGAACATGGGAGTCTTCCTTGAGTGGGCCTTGTCTGTATTCTACAAGGTGGGTGGTCAGGTCCCAGTAGAGTATGCCATTTGTTAGAGTCTTCTGTGGGACTGTATCTTCTTGGGGGTCGCCTTTCCTGTGGACATTGGGATCAATTGTGTGTCTTGCTTGGTGGGGGTTTGTTGCCCAATCCTTGGCCATTGGCTTTGCAAATCTGTAGGCAGCCAGTTGTGTTTCTTGGCTGCCATTCAGGTGGTAGAACAGTTGGTGCAGTACTGGAAGAGTCTTGTCAGTCTCCAATAAACACCTTGTTCTTTTATTATTATTCCTCATACTTTAGTGCAACACTATTGTGAACAGGACAACAACCCATGGAATTTTTTAATTAGGCTTTTTATTGGGTTATTTTCCTCATTAGGGCTTACTCTTGGTCACTAGGAGCAGCACACATATACTGAGCATGTACTCTAGTGATCAATTGCCCATAATGGGGCTCCTTAGGGGTATAGGAGTTGGGGCCAGTCTTCTGGATAACTTGAACTGGGATTTGCCAAAGGGAGGCAAGTTTGGATTTGCGGCCATATCCTCTATTGCTGAAGAAGTAGACTGAGTCTCCAACCAGGTAAGTGGGTAAGGTGGGGAGTTTGGATGCAGATTGTTCTAGGTCCTGCAACTTATGGTTCAAGTTTACAGTGTAGGCCTCTAATTTTAAGCAAATAAGGGTTTGAACCAGCTTATTGAGGTACACCTCTGAGGACACAGCCAGGCTGGGCTTTACCAAGGAATATAGTAAAGGGGGAAGTCCTGGTTGCCAGTTGTAGAGCAGTTGGAAGGGTGGCTTGCCAGTGGCATGATGGTACCCAATGTTATATGCAAAGGTGGCCGCAGGCAGGAAGGTATCTCATTCAGTCTCATGTTGATGACTGAGCTTCCGGAGTATCTAGAACAGGCTTCCATTAGTGCACTCTACCATGCCATTTGTCTGTGGGTGATAAGGATTGAATAGTGTCCCATGATATCCATCAGTTGGTTGAGGCAGGGGATGATATAACTGGTGAAGTTGGTACCATTGTCTGTCAGCAGAATCTGGGGGCAACCATGTTTGCATATGATATTCTCCAGGACAAACGTAGCTGTCACCAGTGCAGATTGATTGGGAATTGCCTTGGCCTCTACCCATTTAGTCAGATGGTCAACAGCCACAATGATGAACTTGTTGTGACTGTTGGTAGCTGGCAGGGGGGCCACTATGTCAATGGCTACTGTGTAGAAGGCAAACCCAGGGCGTACAAGTCTGTTTGAAACTTGGCAACCTTAGGCCTCTCAATGTTGCAGTCATGACAGTTGGCTAGTGTATCCACTACGTCAGTGTGCATTTCTTCCCAGAAGCAGTGCTGCTGTAGCAGAGCTAACGTCTTCTGTATGCCACCCTGGCCAGGAGTCTTGTGAGCGGCCACCACTGAGTCCATACATAGGGATGGGCGTATGTAGGTTAGCCAAGAGTCTCCACAAAGCTATAGGAGTTATCCCTTAGAGACCTTGGTATCAACAGCTAGCTTCTTGAGAGCTCTCTGTATCTCTACCGGCTCCCCCCACACAAAGAAGGATCCTCCATAAGCTTATCATAGAGAATGTCAGCCATGGGGGATACTAAGGCAACAGTGGGAAGGCAGGAGAGACATTCAGCATTCTGGTGGGCTGCCCCATCTTGATGAATGATC
Organism: Entomophthora muscae; assembly: GCA_014839935.2. Classification (NCBI taxonomy): domain Eukaryota; kingdom Fungi; phylum Entomophthoromycota; class Entomophthoromycetes; order Entomophthorales; family Entomophthoraceae; genus Entomophthora; species Entomophthora muscae. The sequence continues at coordinate 69,057 of QTSX02005107.1, read as the reverse complement.
TTGTAGTCATAAGTCTGAAGTTTGATGGCCCAACGCGCCAGACGTCCTTTGGGGTCCTTGAGGTCTTTAGCCATTGCAAGGAGGCATGATCTGTTACAACCGTGAAATGTACCCCATGGAGATAGACTCTGAATTGTTGGTAGGAGTATATCACAGCCAGACACTCTCTTTTAGTGACAGTGTAGTTCCTCTTGTGAACATTAAGCGTACGCAAGCAGTATCCAACAGGGTGTTCAAGTCCGTCAGAGTACAGTTGGGAGAGAACACCCCCAATTGCCATCAGACTAGCATCTGTATGAACCACAAACGGCTTGGCAAAGTCAGGGTAGTCCAGCACAGGAGCTGCAGTCAGTGTATCTTGAGAGCATTAAAGGCAGATTGGCACGCTGGGCTCCAGAAGAATTCCTTATCAGCTTGGAGAAGCTGAAAAAGGGAGTTGCCCAGGGATGCAAAGTTGGGGATGAAGCAATGGTAGTACCCAATCATCCCCAGGAAGACCTGCATGTCCCACTTATTGGCCGGGATCTGCATTTTCTCAATGGTTTCCACCTTCAGAGGTACAGGGCAGAGTCCATCTTGGCTAATGATGAACCCCAATAACTCAAGGTGCTCCTTGAAGAAGTTGCACTTGTGTGGCTTGATCTTGAGATTGGCTGCAATTAACCTCTGGAAGACTTCCTTGAAGTGTTTTAGGTGATCATTAAAGGTTTGGGAGAACATGTTAATGTCATCTGGGTAGACCAAGACGCTGGTGAGTTTGAGGTTGCCCATCACTGCATCCATGGCCTACTGGAAGGTAGCCGGGGCATTGGACAGACCTTTAGGCATCCTTGTGGGTTGAAATAGCCCTTGATCAGTGATGATTGCATATTTTTCTTGATCAGCGGGGGGTAGATCAATCTATCACTACCCACTGATAAGGTTCATGGCGCTGAAGAACTTGGCGCCACCAAGTTGTTCCAAGGTACTGTCAATACAAGGGAGGGGATATGAATCCTTCTTGGTAACAGCATTCAGTCAACAATAGTCAATCACCACACGGTTGCTGCCATCCTTCTTTTTGACAATCAGGAGAGGGGAAGCCCAAGGGCTTTTACTGAGGACCATTAAGTCAGATCCCAATAGCTTCTGAAGCTCCTTGGTAGTCACAACATGACTGGCTTGACTATGCTGTATAGGTCTGGAACAGATAGATGGACTGCCTTGGGTGTCAATATGATTAGCAACATCTGCAGCCTTGCCCAGGACATAATCATCCTTGGCAAACACATCATTATACTGGGCAAAGAGATCCATAGCTTGATCATTCTGCTCTTCAGAGAGACCATATAGGGAGTCAAGACTTATGACTAATAGCACCAGTGGTTGCTCACAGGGTAGACCCAACTCATAAAAGTCCGCAAAGGGGGAGGTCTCCTCCAGGTTGTCATGCTCTTCCAGTCGTATATAGGCCAGAAGTTGGTGTTTGGAGACAACCATAGCTTCACAACTCATGTTGGCCAAGAGTATGAGTACCTCCTTCTCACTTGGCATGAGGATGCCTGGTGTAACCCATGGTTCTAGGTTGGAGGCATTAGGGATGCCAAAGATTTCTCCATGAGTGCCAGCCGGTAGAGCCAGCAAGAGGCCTGTATTGTGGATCACCTGAGAGCCAGGTGGGATAGTCACATTACAGGAGGCGTAGACTGGGATACCCTTGGCTTCCCCAATAAAGAGAGTTAGCACCTTGATCTTCATACTATGCAGCATAATAAGCAACTGGAAGCTCTCCATTGGCGTACTTGAGATTGATGTGGTGTAGATGGCATAAGGGCAGGTCAGATGTACAATTGCAATGGTAAAACATGGGTATGGAGTGGCCCAATATTTCAAATGTATGGTCTCCATGTTTAGTCATAGTGCCATACTGAGCCATGAAGCTAGTCCCAATAAGAATTTCATAGCTGTTGTTTTCCAGAACTATAGCAGGAGCAGTGACCATTAGCTTCCCAAAGCAAAGAGAGAGAGAAGAGTAGGATCCTTTAGCTCTAGTGGTCAGTGGCCCAGCAGTACCAAACTCTTCATGGTAGGCCAAGTCCGGCGCCAGCTTAAGCTTTTTAACCAGCCGTGAGGATATAATGTTCCCAGGAGCACCAGTATCCAGTATGGTCTGGACATGAGTCTTATTCACTACCAGGTTGATATAGGTACAATCCTGGCGGTCCTCTCTGATCTCCAAAATCTTAGAGACCTGGTGTACGCTTAGTCCTTTGAACTTCTCCAGGAAGGTAGCCATGGCAGCTCTTACAGCTGGGCTTACTTCCTTGAGGAATTCTAGCGGTGCTGAGAGGTTTACTGTATGGAGCATCTTGGCCAGTTGTTTAGCGCTGTCCTCCTCATGGGTGGCTTCAACACCTGGTTGAGCCAGTTGTTTGGCATAGGGTAAGGACACTGTTCTCTGAGCTATTTGGGGGATAACCACCTCACGGCAAAGTTTAGTCTGATGAGTTCAAGTGTTAACAGTGAGGACTTGATATAGGAGGTCCTCTTGAACTCCTTCAGATTCTTCATCCTCCTGTATTGGTTGGGAGTTGAAGTCAATCAGAGAGGGTTCATCCTTAGGGTTGGCCTCAAAGGATGGCAAGGCAGCAGGCCTCTGATCTGGTTTGTTGGGGGGCAGTGGTATGGGGGAGATGAGGGTGTCAAAATTACAAAGGCAGCCAAGGATTTCCCCTTGTCCTGGCTGCTTAGTAGTTTTTGACTATTCCTCATTGTCCTCTTCAATATCAGCGTCCTTGGCGTAGTCCTCCTCAGTGTTCTCCGTGCCTACATGGTGGACCTTTTGGCGCAAATTCTTACATTCCCAAGAGAAGTGGCCAGCCATACCACATTTGAAGCAAGTACAGGGAGTGTTGTTGACTGGAGCAGGCCCAACCTTGTTGGAAGACTTGGGCATCTCCACAGCCACGCAGGGTCTATACTCGGCTTGCTGGCAAGGACGGCCTTCAGGAAGAGGGACTTTAAACTCCTCCTTGTAGGTGCATAGGAGGTGAATCAGATCTGGAACAGTGGAAGCGTTGTAAATGCCTGACTTAAGAGCCAGAGATAGTTACTGGTTGACATTTACAGTATTGAGGAGTGCTGACTGCACATCAATAAACTGCACAGCACTCATAGACAACAGGGTTTGAGCTTCAAGGTAGAACCTAGAAATGAAGTTTTCTAGGGTTTTCCCTACCTTTAACTTGGTGTCAGTGAAGTCCATCTTGCAACCAAGAAGTGCTTCTTGGCTACCAAATTCTTCTGTCAAGGCCCTGGAGATGTTGGCAAAGGTCCAGCTATTCTCAGGGAAATGTGGAAAAATAATGGTTTGAGTCTTGGCGTCCAAACAGTTGATGATTGTGGAGTCCCTCATGGCATTGTCTGCGCCATACATGGAGTTCTGGTACAGACGTAAGAACATAGCCAAATTGCTTTTGTGGTCAAACTTGGGTAGATTGATAGGCTTGAAGTTGTTGGAGCCATGTTGGAAGGGGGCAGGTGTGATCCTCACTGGAGAGCGTGTGAGATGGGAACAGCTAAGGGTAGAGGCAGCAAACCTAGCCTCAGAGGCACGACAACAATTTTCCTCTCGCTGGGCTTTGTGTTCACCTTCTCTGTCTTGAGCAGCTCCAGAAGCTTCAGGGGTGGCCAGGACGTCATCCTCAGACTCCAGTACTGGCTCTAATACTTGTACAGCGTTGGGAGCTAACCAAGTGTGGTCATCATTGCTTTTGTAGCTATGATAGAACTCAGGGCTGGAGGACCTCTGTGGGCTGTGGTGACTCTTGGAGTTGATGGGCATAGCCTGTAAGTTGACAGCTATAATCTTGCTGTCCATCCTATCCAATTTTCTCTGAAAGGCGTCCAGGAGAAGTTGTTGCTTGTCCAGCTCATCTTGGTAGACCTTGTTCTCCTGACAGGTGATATCCAAGTCATCTTCCAGAGAGGTGATGTGCTTTTCATGGGTGGCAATCTCAGTTTGGAGCAAGGCTATCACTTCCTTGTCCTTCCTGACTTGGGTCTGGCTATAGTCTCTGTCATGCAATTGACAAAGTTTGAGACAATCCTGAAGATCTGACACTGTATGGTAGCCATCAAACAGGAAGGCAAGATTGGCGCTCTGCTGGACCAATTCCGCCTGCATCTTCCTGTAGTGATTGAAGAGCTCAAGGATGTCTCAACCAATAAGGTGGCTGGAGGGGGAGATGTCTGTGGCAGTAGACGTGGGGGTGAACAAGGGGATGGTGGCAAGGCGGCAGGCTAATACTTCTACCTCATGAGTCAGGCTTCAAACCATGGGGCCAGTCTTGAACATGTGGGTAGTAACCACACTAATCCAATTGGCGTCTACACTGTGATGGGTGAGGGTCTGTACCACATGCACTGGAACTAGCTTAGCTATACCCTTTTTGATGGCATCAACCCAGTGGAGCATGGTGCTCTGGGTGTTGGTAACTTTTGCAAGATACTGATTGACGGTGGTGAAAGTATTGCCAAGCTCAGAGTAAAGGACCTGGAGGAACATCTGTTGGTTGGATACCAGTATTCCCTGGTCATGCACTAGGCTTTGGATGTGACCCAGGTGCATTTGATTGTGACATACAGCAGTATGGGTGAATTGTTGTAGGTAGTCCTTGATATGTTTGACAGTACAGAGGTCACAACAGAGCTGGTTAGGGTTGACCTGGGAGAGATTCTGAAAGCAAACCAAGGAGTTTTCAGCAGAAGGCTGATGAATGGCCAGGTGTTTGGAGCAAGCACCGTTGCCAGCAGCACCAGCATCCATGACGTGTATGGCAATACAGATGATGTCCTTGGAAGGTGAAGAGTTGGCATCCATCTTCAAGGGGGTAGGGGCTTGTAGGAGCAGTGGTTGATCAAAAACAATAGCCTGGGGGAATTGATGTTCTGGCATGAGTTGGCTTAGGTTGGGCAGGCCATAGGGAGCGCCTGCTCTTTCCCCAGCATGGGCATTAGCAGCAGTAAAGGCCGGTGCCTAGTGGTAAGGAAAAGCAGTGGCAGAAGACTAGGCCAGGGGTATTCTTCCCTCCTCATTGAAATGACCGCAGGGGTGGGGGTTGGTGGTGTTGAAAGACATGAGCACCAGTGTTTTAAAGCTAGCAGCAAAGGGTTGCTAATTTCTACAAACAGTTAGTTAGGGACCTAATTCTTATTACTATACCTGTTGATGGTATAGTGGCAGCCTGTAAAAGGACAGAAGAATATAAAGCTGTAAAGACAAAACTAGTGTTTATTGTGATAGTGTCACACTTATATAGTGGGAGGCAGGGGAATTTCCACCAGGGGAAGGGAGGCACAGAAAGAATGACCTTCCTAATAGAGGAAAGTGGATTGGTACAGCAGAAAGTCCCGCGCAAGAGAACAACTGGTTTTACGCGGCTTTCCTTAAGGAGTTAGGTTGCAATAACTTTGTTATTCTATTATTAGCCTCAGAAGTAAAGCCTGTATCTTATGCGCATTTAAAAGGCACTTTGAACACCCATTTTAGAGGGGTTTTAAATGTCTTTATCCTTATTAAAACCAGAATGTGATAAAGCAATTGTGTTATTGTTCTGTTGCTTAATCCCTAGGTGGACAACTTAGCGTCTAATCCATTCAGGATCTGCAACATGGGGTGATGCTGGCGTCATGCTGTCCAAGGCGGAGACAATTATACACACTTGTAATAACTAGCTGGCCTTGGTAAATAATGTACCTGCTGGTAATGTTCCCCTTAGGGATTGGCAGGAAAGTCTCTTGATGAGGAGTAGCCATACAGCCTGTACTCCGTCATTTCTTGGGGGATTTTTCTTTTAGTTAGGTCATGAACCTACTGATGCTACCACTGTTGCAACTGAACCAATGAGAGTTCATTATTTGAATTGGGGAATACAACAGTCTAATAGAAAGGACAAGACTTAATAGAATAAGGTAAGGTTTATTGCAGAATACTACAATTAATATATGATATGGGAAAGCCACCGGGCCACAAGGGGGTGGCATGGTGGTCCGCTCCATGTAAAGATTGAAGCCAAGGAATAATTTGTGCTGGATCAGCAGGTCAAATTGGCAGCGCTTCTAATTAGGAAGAAGTGCCTGCAATTTGATATTGCTATCAGAATGGCCCATGTTTTTAGATACGTCAAGGGGCAACTCATTGAGCGCCCCCTGTGTATTGTAAGATATGTTGGCAGGCAAGTCAAGAAACTCTGTTGCAACATAAGCCTAATATTTTCAGTATCACTCATGGACCACACCTATAACTACCAAAGAAAATATCCAGAGACAGTGACCTTGTGGTACAACAAGCCAGGCAAGACTAAGAAGCCAAAGAAAAAGAAAGAGTGGAAATATAATCAATATCACTTCTTGAGAAATGATTCCAAGTAGGGATGGTATCTGGATATTTAACCATGACTTACACAAGTTGGAACCAGGATTAAGAGTATCTGGTGTTGTCATGAAGGTCAATCCTAACAACACCTACATTGTCAAGGGAATTGGTACTTGCACAGGATTGAAACTTATGCACTGTGACCAACTCTGTCTCTGTAAGGCAATAAATGCCCAACATAATTTCTGACTTATTGTCCCCAATATCAAACTATACTAATGATAAGAAGCGCCTTTTGGGGAAGCTTTGAATATAAAAGTAGGAAGAGAAGAAGTATATTTTATTGGATAATACTTTAGACTTATATAGCTTTTTTGTGACAGGGATTTAGTTGGATCAAACCCAGGGGCTGGTCATGTGCTGGATGGGTTTGAGTCTCTGGATACCTGGACAGGCATGTGATATTGGTTTGGTGCCATTTTTGGTATGTCAAATGGTATATTGGAAAGGCACCAAATCAGCAATGACTAGATATTAGGTGTGATGGTGATAGCCGGCATACTTGTACATCCAGACCCTTGACACACCCCTCCCTTAAGGGGTTACTCAGGTACATCAGGAGGGGGCTTTGTCTTGACGGCTGCCGCCTGATGTTCCTGGAGTTGTTTATTAGTGGGCACCAACTGGGTTGAGTGTTCCCCTTTGCTAGGTTGGAGGCGAGATCTGTGATACTTTTTGGTGATGGGCTCTTTGGCACCCTGGAACTTAACCAGGTAGGTGTTCCTGTCTGGTCAGTATATGATGATTCTTCCTGGTCCTCTGTGTACTGAGTCTAGCTTCTTTCTGTTCCCAGATAGGACCCAGACAGGGGAGTTGATGGGAAGTGGGTCCTCTGTTGAGGTTACCTTTTGGGTTTTGAGTCTCTTTGTTTCTGCCAAGATGGCTTTGAGGCGTATGTGTTGTAGAGCTGGTTTCTGTTCTATTGTGGGAGGTTTCCCTGGGGGGATCTTCACATATGGTTGATTGTTGTGAGTGACTATTTCTGGCTTGTACCTGTATGTTAGTTCAAACAGTGATTAGCCTGTCCCTTGATTGGTACAAACCCAGGATACTAGTAATGCATGTTTCACATAGAGTGGCCTTGTGCTTTTGGCTTTGCCATCCATTTTTTTTCAGGGTTCTGATAAGGCTGCCATTCAGGTGTTCCACTCTGTCTTTGGCCTGTGGCCTGTAGGGCAAGGTTGTGGAGTGTTTGATGTTCTTTGTTTTTAGATTGTTGTTTACTACATGGACTGTTAGCTCTTTTGCTCCATCTGTTATAATTTAGTCTGGAGTGCCGTAGTCCACTATGATTGTTTTATTGATGAATCAATTTATTGTTTCCGCCTTGTGATCTTTTTTTGCCCAGCAGATGGGCCAATGTGTGGCAAAGTTGATGGCTACAATTAGGAAACATTGATTAGTTTTGGTTTCTGGGAAGGGTCCCACTACGTCCAGTCCCCAAACCTTAAATGGTTTGGGGTCAGGTACTGGGTTGACTGTTGGCTGTGGTGCCTTGGTGCTGGCGTATTTTTCACACTCTGTGCACTTCTTTAGAACATTGATTATGTCTTGCTTCAGGTTGGGCCATCATACTATCTCTTTTAATGTGATATATAGGTTGTTAGCCTTTGTGTGTCCTAGCAGATGATGGTTTCTTAGTATAGTGTCAACTCTTTGTGCAAGTGGAATGTATGGAATGTGTTTATCCTTGATGATTTGGTATACTGTGCCATTTGATATGTGGAAATTTTTTTTATTCCTTACTAGAGTATCATGGGTTAGTTGGTGTGTGGAGGGATCCTTTACTTTTGTCTTGTACTCAGTGTTGTATAGGTTGGGCCAGTCAGGGTCCAGATGGTCAGGGTGATCCTCTCTTGGCTGGCATAGTCTAGAGAGAGCATCAGCTGTGACCAGCTCTGCCCCCTTTTTGTACTGGATGTCCAGGTTAAGCTGTTCCAGCAAGGACATCCATTTGGCTTGGCGCCGCGCAAGTACACTTTGAGTTTTGAAATAGATTAAGGATTTGTGGTCAGTTAGCACTCAGACGTTTAAGTGTCCTTTGAGATAAAATCTCCATTTCTTGCACGTGTGATATATTGCTAGCAATTTTTTATTGTGTATTGGGTACCTTTTCTCAGTATTTGTTAGCTTTCTGCTTTTGTAACATACTGTCAGGAAATCTTGCTGCCCTGGCTGGCGGATGTGTAGGACTGCGCCAATGGCAGTGTCACTAGTGTCTGACTCAAGCTTGTAGCACCTGTTGTTATTAGGGTATTGCAAGATTGGTGCTTTGATCAAAGCTTGTTTTAATAGCTGGAAATTCCTGTCACATTCTGGAGTCCAGATGAATTTCTTTTTGGAATTACCTTTGGTTAGGTCATTGATTGGTGCGGTAAGCTTTCCGCAGCCTTTGATGTATTTCCTTAAAAAAGCTACCATACTGAGAAAGCATCTTACTTGTTTCAAAGAGGTGGGGCGTTACATGTTATTTATGGCTTTTATTTTGTCTGGATCTGCTTTGATGCCACCATCAGAGACAATGTGGCCCAATAACAGGAGTTCATTTTCCATAAATTGGCACTTACTTGGTTCTGCATAAAGTTTGTGCTTTGCAAGTCAATCAAGTGTCTTGTGGACATGCGTGAGGTATTCCTCTTTTGTTTTTGAAAATATGATGATGTCATCAAGATAACATAATGTAGTTAAGAGTCTGTTTAGTACCTGGTTCATCATGGTGACAAATGTTGCTGGGGCATTTGTCATCCCAAAATTCATTACTTTAAATTCAAACAACCCAAATTGTGTACGGAATACAGTTTTTGTTATGTCCTTTTCTTTTACTTCAACTTGGTTATAACCCAATGTGAGGTCAATTTTCAAGAAAACTTTTTCTCCAGAGAGCCTTGCAAATAGGTCTTCTATAAGTGTAAGAGAGTATTTATTCTTTACTGTGCTTGCATTTAGTGCTCTGTAGTCATTTACTAGACACAGAGTGCCTTCCTTTTTCTTTACAAAGAATACTGCTGCCCCCCACGGGGATTCAGACGGACGGATGAATCCTTTGGCTAGATTGTCCTCAATGTGGGCTTTAAGTGTTTGGGTCTCCATGGGAGAGAGTCTGTAGAGGGGTGCAGGTTTGGGCATGGCTTTGCATAAGTTGATGCCATGTTTGACCTCTTGTTTGGGGGGTAACTCTGTGAGTTCTTCCTTGAATACATGAGTGTATTCATTTAGTAGTGCCGCAAGTTCTGGGCATTGGACTTTTTGTGTTTGTATATTATTAAATTTAGAGTACCTTATTATGTGGAGGGTACATTCTTTGCTTAGATGTTCAGAGTCACCTTGATTTATGAATTGAACAAATACTGTGTCTCTTAGAATGAGGTTGTTGGGTTCTTTGAGAATGTTGAAATTGACTCCTTTGCATTTGATGGTCATGGTTTTTGTTTTCCAACATACTCTGGTATTCACTCAGGTGAACCAGTTCATGCCTGCTACAATGTTGTGGTTTATGTTGTTCATGACAAGTCCTTTGATGGACGTTTGTATGCCTTGGAGGTCAATTCTGAAGGGTGTTGTTTTGCCTTTGAGTAGGACTTTTGACTTGTCTGCCATTCTGGCATATTTGAAGTTGGATTTGATAACTGGTATTTTGTACTTGGTTACAAAAGGTTTGCTAACTATAGTGTGTTTTGCACCAGAGTCAAATAAAATTTTATGTGTATGAGATTTGTAAGTGCATGGGTAGAAAAGAAGTTGTGAGTGATCTTTAATTTTTACATTCATAAAAATGGAAGATTGCGGGACACGTGGGATGCGAGCAGCAAAGTTTGTGCCTTGGTACAGTTTCTTGTCAAGTTGGCGGGAGACAGGGGCACTTAAATCTGTTCCCCCTCCTCTTTTCCCTGTTTCTCTGTTTTGAGACCTTTGAGGTCAGAGAATGTGGGGTCAGATTCATAGTGGGTTGCTACTTCAACGTTATTAACTTCAGCGGTGTCATCTTTCTTGGGACGGGAGTGGTTTGCGCATTGGCTGTGATTACCATTGTTACAATTGGAGTTGCCGTTGCTATGATTGGTATTTTGGCATTTATTGCTATTAGAGTTTTCTCTGCCATTGCCGTTTGAGGAGCGGTTGCCGTTGTGTGCAGCATATTCCATGTTGGCGTGTTTTTCAGCGGGCTTGGCTTCAGCAATGAGCGCAGGCATGGAGGTATTTGCTTCTGGGCAGAGGAGGGCAGCAACAGAGGGTTTCTTTCTGTTGATGAATGATGCTCTGGTGTGTAAGTTGTCAGCTTGTGCTGGGTTTTGAATTTTACAGTGTATTTCCTCGAATTCATTGGCGTAAGCTGCAATAGTGGTCTTCTGAGGAAGATCACTGAGCTGTATCACAATGTCTTGGAGAGATTCAGTAAAGCAGAAATTGTGGGTGATGTCATCTTTAAACTCTTCCCAGTTTGCAAGCTGGCCGTTAGTTTGTGAGTTGACTCAGGTGGCAAACCAGTTAGCTGCGGCCTTGTACAGGCGCTTGCTGGCTTCCTGGACCCATTTTTCATGTGGGATGCGGCTGACGCGGAGTTTAGCAGCTGAGTGGTCTCGCCAGTTGATGATGTTTTCTTTGTTTTTACCAAAGAACTTGTCAATACCAATGTATTTGGTGTTGGTAACTTCACCTGTGATAGGTGGTTGTGCGTTTGTTTATGATTGTAGAGAGCAACTGTATTGAACTATCTTGGTGCATGCTTTGGGCATGACCAGACCTTCAAATATGGTGCATCTACTAAAAATATCTTCATTGATGTCATGGGCACAGAAGTACATCTTCCAGGTATCCTGGGATGTGGCCTGGTTGAGTACGTGGGCAAAGGTGGGCGGGTTCTGTTCAGTCATTTTCTCTTTCATTGGTGTGGGCAAAAACTGTAGTGCTACCAGTGATAAGGAGCGCCTTTTGGGGAAGCTTCAAATATAAAAGTAGGAAGAGAAGAAGTATATTTTATTGGATAATACTTTAGACTTATATAGCTTTAGCTGTGGCGGAAATTTAATTGGATCAAACCAAGGGGCTGATCATGTGCTGGATGGGTTCAAGTTGCTGGATATCTGGACAGTCATGTGATATTGGTTTGGTGGGGACATTTTTGGTATGTCAAATGGTATATTGGAAAGGCACCAAATTGGGCAATGACTGGATGTTAGGTGTGATGGCAATAGCCAGCATACTTGTACATCCAGACCCTTGACACTAATACCAAGCTAGAATCCCAGATAATCTTAAGAGAATTCCTAAATTTTGCTTTCCAGCACCCCAGAGAAGATGGTACTTCATTTTTGAATTCCCTCTCTTGATAAACTAATTCCCTATGGAATGATTCAACTGCCAAATGATAGATGTCAATATTATCACACTCTAACATTGTAAAAGATCAAATATATCAAATCTTATAAGAAGCAATACTTGGACAAGCTTCTTGACTGTCATGATGTACATGGTCACTATGTGGATTGTCATGATACTATACAATAACCTTTTTATATCAAATAAAGTATCATTCCCTTCTTTAATTCACCATTATTTTGTTTTATACAATTTCAAGGAGTGTATGCTTGACACCATTAACTGATCAAAAACCTTAAAGTTTGAGGCTTGGATGTAGTAGGACATTTCCCTGAAGCAAAAGAAAAATAATCTTTCCTAATTGTGGCCATCAACTCGACCACACACTAGTCAGTCTTCTGGGCAAATAAAAGACCACAAAGCGGAAATAATAAAATGCTTCATGTAAACTAAATGTCTCTAACTATGATAAAACAGATTGTATCATCACTGATTGATATCTGGAGCTGGCAGGGAATACAGTGGACACCACTTTCAAAAAAGCAGTAAAACACTCCATAAACTTGATTTGCTGCTCACATAAAAATGGTAAAGTGAAAATACTAAATAGAAGTCTTATATATACCTTGAAAAAGATCATGCATGGTAAAGACAAGGACACCTGACACAGTATGTCAAACATGCCCTACTAGTATCAAGTGCTGGGATCGACCAAGGAACTGGTTACTCTGCATTTGAAATCAGATATGGATATAAGCCATACATAATCATCTGTGACAATCAACTTCATGTAAAAATTCTTGGAGATATATCACCCGCAGACACACAGAAACCAGCGCTTAAAAGTATCAGGCTCAACCCAAAGTTAGCAGCCATTAAAAGAATGAACCAACAAAAAGTTGCCTCCAAAGAAACACCCTTGCCTCTAAATCCCCAATTTAAGTCCTTGCTGGAAATTGCAAGAAATTAGACTCATACACAGAGGGCCAGGGAGAGTCATTAAACACTTCTGAGAACACAAAACATACATTGTGGAATTATCCAGCGCTAAAGAGATAATCATCAAGAAGCATCACAAATCTCACCTCCGCCCAAGCAAAAAACATTCTAGCATGCTATTACCCACTGTCAGTCAACTACAGGACCATCAGGCATCCATGTTTCAAGACCAGAACTCCCCCTGATTTTCTGCCACAGCAGCCTAACTCTTTAAGTGGGGAGTGTGTTGAGGGGGGCAGATTTGAATCCTCTAATCTTTCATTCTAAAGATCCTCACGCTTCCCTTTGCTGAAATGATCGTTCAGTCACATGGCATTCAGCCACACTATAATTCACACCCAAACTTGATCCTTGAACACTAGTAGGATCAAGCCACAACATCTTTAGCTTAAAACCAAATCTAATATGTAAAGAAATATCCAGACATTTCCTTCTCGCTTCCCCCCTGTAGGTCGCCTTGTCGTCAATAATATCCCAGTAACCTTTGATTAGCCATGCAGCTATTTGGACTATTTTTGCCGGTACTGCTGTGATAAGTGCAACTGCAAAGCTGTTGGTTTGAGCTTAAGCTTTTTACAAAATTTGGGAAGGAAAAGGGCTATGCTGCAATTTGAAAGTGAAACTATGGCTTTGTTTTATGGACCATATATCATTTTCAGTCTAAATCGTATCCTTTTCAATTGCCACTTGTTTGACCAAATGCTACAAAGCCCAGACAGCTACGGCTGTATGAATTTAAATAAAAAGCGTATCTTGACAACCGTAGTATAGGGGCATTTGGAAAATAATCCTGATTTAGCCTTTAAAGTTCAGAGCTTAACTAACATTAAGAATCGCCTAAGGCACCTTTATTGGATCTAGAAACGAGGCGCCAAAGGCTGTTAAATAAATCAATATATTACTAAGATATTGAACCGAGCAAAATAAATAGCAAGCTTATCACAGAGAATATTTGGAAAATATCCAACTGAGCAGGGCACGGGTTGGGGCTTGAACAGAACGGGGCTGGATTTGGTGGCATGTCAAAAGGGTGGCAAGAGATATGATCATCATGGGCGTATCAAGAAGGCGTGCAGGAATGTATTTCTCAAACTTGCCTTGGTGCAGGGAAGTCAAAGCTCTTGGAAGCACATACAAAGCAAGGTTAAGCCGGCGGGAAGGCGATTCAATCAGGATCGAAGACACGCCACAGACTGCACTTCCTGCAACAACCCCATACTGATCCGTGCCTAATTTACGCCGTAGAAGGCATACAGTGCCAAATATCGAAGCGACAAACATGCCCAGGAAAGCGGAAGAACGAGCCGAGGGAATAAGGATGCTTTCTCTCAATTCAGTCGCAAATGTTTTAGGTGGAGCATTTTCTTTCTGCTCGGACTTCTTTCTTCTTTTGATGAGATAAGTCAACAAATTAAGTGGAAAGTATAATGACATAAAAGCCGCGGCTGAAGTGCTAAAAAATCGTCTACCGGCTGCTTGGGTGCAGCTATCACCGTCGAGGTGATGAAGGGCGCGACATGAAGGTACTCCATAATAAGGATCCCCAAGGTGAGGATTAAGTCCAACTGAACGACAGAATTCAGCCAAGCAGTCAGAGTGCTGGCCTTCGACGATAGTACCTTTTTGGATACCACGCAAATAATCAATCAAAGACTTGTCAACGTTTGCAAATCTAGTTATCCACTTTTCATAAGAAGGTGGTAACAAATGAGGTCTAAAAAACCAGCACATCATAATTTGGTATGAACTCCACCCAAAAAATCCAACTTCTGCAATTCGCCCAAGGAACTTCAGATTAAAGTTTATCCAAGGGGTACGAATCTGCCAAGGCTTTCCGTATGCCTTGGTCCGAAGTCTTTGGAAGCTCCAAATAGCATGGGCGGCCTGAAAGAAAGCGTAAAGTGCTAGAGAAAGATGGGCTTTCCTTTTTGTCACAAGAGAGCTATTTGCAGAGCGCAAAAGCCATATGCCAACTCCCGTACTTACAAGAGCTGCGATGAAGTTCTTTATGATTATCTCAACTTCGATTCGCGTGAGTTGCTTACTATCTGGATTCGTTTTGGTCCCCTGTGCAGACCCTATTTGTAGTCCAGATTGGGTTGTAGTTACCCCATGTCTAGCGAGGATATCTTCATCGGTTTCAGAAGGTGGGCGGGGAGGATATTCCACCTTTGAAGGGGCAGTAACCTGATAAGCAAGGCAAGAAAATAATAGGACCGAGCACCACGAATCTTTCTTTGGATACTCACTGAAAATGTTTTTTAAAAAAATCCATTTAGAATCTCGTCACTGAAGGTTGAAAAAAGATTGCGAAGATCGTCCACTTTTGGGGAAGAAGGGATCCTTTTTCTAGAGGCCAAAACGTGAGGTAAAGCATCAATGATGGCTCCAAGAAGACCTGCTTTGACTATGGGTGCAGTCTTATTTAGGAGGGCATTCGCCACGTTACGGAGCAGCTTCTTTTTCGTAGGGGTGCTCATTGGATCATCATCAGACCGTGATAAAGCATCTATCTTGCGAGACATTTTTTCCCAAACTTCCTTCGTAAGTGGCATAAACCAGGCTTTCAGGCAAGCCTAGATAATATATGTCTTAGGACTGATAGCGGTGACGCAAAAAGACGCTTGTAGTATAATGTAGCGTGGGGATTAGCTCCTTGAAGATAAGTGGGGACAAATATTTTGGTTTAAATAGATGTTTTCCATCTTAAATTATCTAATATAAAACCCCCCGCAGCCCTTCCTATGAGGCTGATCCTGCAACCCGTCACTAGTCTGGGGAATTCCCTTCAATCAGCTACCACAAACCACTGGGGTCAAATTACAGCCAGCTTGGATAATCCCTTGAATAACGATCACATAAAATCCAATGCAAAAAGAATGTGTAAATCAAACCTGTTATCTCAATGTTTACCAGTCGGAAGCAGAAGCCGTTTCCAAACTCACCACCATCCTGGAGCTAAACTAGGGCTCTTCAATTTTGATTACATTTATTCAAAAAATGGGACAGGAGGGGTTTCCATCAACTGATTTTCTATCAGATAAAACATATTGACCTTTTTGTTTTTCAGTGTGAATAAAGTTCATCATATATGAAAGCATGAGTTAAAATTAACTAAAACTCAAAAAGATAAATATTTTACTTTAGTTTTCAAAGCTATGGCGCCAAGCAAAAATACCTCAGATTTAAGTGAATTCCAACTATCAGATTAAAATATACACTTCATTAACAGGAATTTTTGACGTTAATGGACAAAATGGGTCAACACAGCAACAAATTGCTCACGCACCAAATGAGACTATTCAAAATACAATCTGAAATACATTGATTCACAAACAAAATGGTGTGAGTTGACTTTCGGTATACATATGGGTCATTATTTTTCTTGTTATGCCTAAGCGCTGGACTGATTATTTTATAACTTAATTACATTATTCATATTCAAGTTATTCAGAAAGATTAAAATACAATCAATGTCAAATCTTTAATTGATCTTGGGCTTAGATATTTTTTTAAAAAAAAATTTATCAATTTTAGAATTGAAAATTGCACCTTATAATATTGCTGGAAATATCTTAAGTGCTACTACATACTACAAGCTAAAAATATTTATGATGAGCTGCATGGGAGAGTAATAGCAGCCCCAAAGCTATAAATGCTATTACCCTATCTTTGGCTCATCATAAATATTCTTAGTTTGTTTCAAAAAAGGTTGTTGTTTTTGAAAGACTGATAACTCTATTTAAAATACACCCTCTAGTAAGCTGCCCTACTTCATGAACTTGCCCTAATGCACCACTAGCATCTTCTGATATTTTTGTTTCTCTGGTATCATCACATGATTTCAAATGATAAGTTATCTCAGAATATTCTGAGAAACTTTCAAATGTTAAAGGTGAAGTATACAACTTCCCATCTTTCATCAAATATGAAAAATTAATGCGCAGATTTTTAACTTTGAGCTCTCTTCTTATAGGCCTAACTTTTCTCTCATAAATATAAAAGAATGACTTTTGAGAAATATTTGAGCCTGATAGCACTGATTTATATAATTCTTTTCTTTTTTCTTCTTGCTCAAAAATATTTTTAATATCATTTATATTCTTAATATAAAGCTGATTTTCTTTCTCTTTTAATGTTTTTGATATTACACCAAAGTGACCCTCAACAATACTTTTCCCATGACATTCTACAAATCTATTGTATTTAATAGACCTTTTAATGTATTGTGGTGCCTCTTTAAATAGATAATATAAGAATTCATAGGATCTAAAATGGTTTCTATTTTCAGTCCATACTTTGATATTATATATTTTTTTTAAACTTATCTGATTCAAGAAGACTTATTAGACATTCACCTGAAAACAAAGAATCATGGTATTCATATTTAACTTTATTGTTTTCTTTAAATACCAATGCAAACTCCAATAAAGAAATAGGTCTTTTGGAATAAAAACAGTTATTGGTTTCAATTGGACCACCACCAACTTTTAAATTCTCCTTAAAATCTATGACTATAATACATGATTCATTATCTAATTCATTGATATCTTTCTTATATTCCCTATTTTGATGAGCATAAAAGTCTTGGTGCTGATTAATAGCTTTTAAGTCACTGTTTATAGACTCTGGCAATAATAAGTTTTTACTTTCACATTCCTCTTTTCTTTTTTCTAAGGATGATTTTAAGTTACAAATATTACACATGTTAGTTTGTTTTTTACTCTTTATTATATTTTTTGGTATTAATTTATAATAAGTTGAAAGTGATATTGAAATTTCATTTTTTATTTTCATATTTTCATTTATTTCTTTTTTTGTTTTTAATAGGGAATATTTTATTTTAGTTGAATATTCATTCATTTCTTTTTCAATGTCTTTATAAATTTTTTCTGGTGCTTTTTTTGTAAACTGGCTTGTTTCAAAAGAATTTTCCAGTAGTTTTTTAATTATTTTTTGATTATTTTTTTTAATGAATAGTTATTATCTTTTTAGGTTTTTTTTTGTTTAAGCTTACATTTTTATTTTTATTTATTTTTCTTAAGTATTCAAACTCACTTTTGGTTATATTAAATCCCATATCAGTAAGCTCTTTTAAAGAGTAACTGGAAGTAACCAGAGATCTCAAGGCTGGGAGATGCTTTTGAGGAGCAGATTTCAGAAGATCCTTTAAGTTGTCAATTATTTCATTTAGTTTCTGATTTTGAATTAAAGGAATGAACTCTGTTTTCCCAAACTCAGTTTGAGTGAGGAAGTGATTGATGAAGGAATTAAGATTGCCTCCAGAAACAAAGAGGGATGCTTTCTTTAGCATAGCAATTTTTTCTCTTTTTGTTGATGCTCCCAGTGAGGAAAATGGCTTTATGGCAGAAGTAAAGTTAACAGATTCCATAATATTTGATTTGTGATTGCTGATAAAGAGATGCTTTGTAGAGATGCCTTGCAAAAGAGTGCTGGTTGCAGGAATTATATCTTTTTGTGAAGATGGTTTGAAGTAAACCTTAGGTGGTGCTTTAGCTCTTATATACCAAGCCTTATGACACCATTCTGAAAGAAATGATGTGACAGCTTTATTTAAAATTTCAACTTGAATTTATATTTCTAGAATAAATTAAATCCCCAGTTTTCATGCACAAGTGATATATGTATATCAGCTAAGCATCAAATTACATCATATCCTCTTTGTAATCTATGCAAATCAATTAAAATGATGTTAATTTAATTATAACTGTTCCGTATATTTTTAAAATGATAAAACATTAAAGAATTGTATTTAAAAAATGCTTAATTTGAGGTTCACAGTTCACTTGAACCTCAAAATTCATCTAAACAGCAAATAAATTAACGTCCTAACTTTAAATTACCATAAAATCCTAAATAATTAAGCTTTTTAAATAAAATAAAATGCGGAAATGATGCTCTTGATCTTATTTTTAATTTCGTCAAATAAAAAGCATATATTGATTAATGAAAAAAAACTTTTTTAAGCTTTAAGCAATCTATTTTATTTCACTATCAAAATAAAATAATAAAATCTGACATATGCTCTTTTAAATTGCTTTCCCTTTAATATTCAATATAATATATTAATATTTTAACACCAGTGGAAAGATAAGACTCTTAGCTTCATTTTGATAGCTTACAGTGTGTAAAAATATTAACTTTTTGTTGAGTTATTACTGTTTTAAATATAAACATTTGTAATTTGATTTTTTCAAAATCAAACTGTGTTATGCTGTGATTTGGGCAGCATGTGTATTAGAAAATAGCCTAATCCCTAAAATAATGACCCATATGTTTACTAGGTAAATCATTGACAAAATTCACTCAAGCGTGGTGAGTCAAAACTCAAACCAAAACCAAAACACAATAGCAACTCAATATGTAAACAAAACCACTCAATTGTTGTGTGCAATGAATTGTAATCAAGAATGATACCAAGTTATCTAAAATATGGCACACAATTGTAAACATAAATTTTGAAAATTGATAAGGAGGGCCTTTTGGGGAAGCTTTGACTATAGAATTGGGAAGGGAAGAAGTATATTTTATTTAATAATACTTTAGACTTATATAGCTTTAGCTGTGGCAGGGATTTTAGTTGGATCAAACCCAGGGGCTGGTCATGTGCTGGATGGGTTCAAGTTGCTGGATACCTGGACAGTCATGTGATATTGATTTGTTGCCATTTATGGTATGTCAAATGGTACATTGGAAAGGCACCAAATTGGGTGATGACTGGATGTTAGGTGTGATGGCAATAGCCGGAATACTTGTACATCCAGACCCTCGACACACCCCTCTCTTAAGGGGTTACTCGGGTACATCAGGAGGGGGCTTTGTCTTAACAGCTTCTGCCTGATGTTCCTGGAGTTGTTTACTAGTGGAAACCAACTGGGTCAAGTGTTCTCCTTTGCTAGGGTGGAGGCAAGATCTGTGATAATTTTTGGTGATGGGCTCTTTGGCACCCTGGAACTTAACCAGGTAGGTGTTCCTGTCTGGTCGGTATCTGATGATTCTTCCTGGTCCTCTGTGTACTGAGTCTAGCTTCTTTCTGTTCCCAGCTAGGACCCAGACAGAGGAGTTGATGGGGAGTGGGTCCTCTGTTGAGGTTACCTTTTGGGCTTTGAGTCTCTTTGTTTCTGCCAGTTTGGCTTTGAGGTGTATGTGTTGTGGAGCTGGTTTCTGTTCTACTGTGGGAGGTTTCCCCGGGAGGATCTTCACATATGGTTGATTATTGCGGGTGACTATTTCTGGCTTGTACATGTATGTTAGTTCAAACAATGAGTAGCCTGTCCCTTGATTGGTACAAACCCAGGATACTAGTAATGCATGTTTCACATAGAGTGGCCATGTGTCTTTGGCTTTGCCATCCATTATTTTCTCTAGAGTTCTGATAAGGCTGCCGTTCAGGCGTTCAACTCTGCTGTTGTCCTGTGGCCTGTAGGGAGAGGTTGTGGAGTGTTTGATGTTCTTTGTTTTTAGGTTGTTGTTTACTACATGGACTGTTAGCTCTTTTGCTCCATCTGTTATAATTTAGTCTGGAGTGCCGTAGTCCACTATGATTGCTTTATTGATGAATCAATTTATTGTTTCTGCCTTGTGATCTTTTTTTGCCCAGCAGATGGGCCAACGTGTGGCAAAGTTGATGACTACAATTAGGAAACATTGATTTGTTTTGGTTTCTGGGAAGGGTCCCACTACGTCCAGTCCCCAAACCTTAAATGGTTTGGGGTCAGGTACTGGGTTGACTGTTGGCTGTGGTGCCTTGGTGCTGGCATATTTTTCATACTCTGTGCACTTCTTTAGAACATTGATTATGTCTTGCTTCAGGTTGGGCCATCATACTATCTCTTTTAATGTGATATATAGGTTGTTAGCCTTTGTGTGTCCTAGCAGATGATGGTTTCTTAGTATAGTGTCAACTCTTTGTGCAAGTGGAATGTATGGAATGTGTTTATCCTTGATGATTTGGTATACTGTGCCATTTGATACGTGGAAATGTTTTTCATTCCTTACTAGCGTATCATGGGTTAGTTGGTGTGTGGAGATCCTTTACTTTTGTCTTGTACACAGTGTTGTATAGGTTGGGCCAGTCAGGGTCCAGGTGGTCAGGGTGATCCTCTCTTGGCTGGCATAGCCTAGAGAGAGCATCAGCTGTGACCAGCTCTGCCCTCTTTTTGTACTAGATGTCCAGGTTAAGCTGTTCTAGCAAGGACATCCATTTGGCTTGGCGCTGCGTGAGTGCGTTCTGAGTTTTGAAATAGATTAAGGATTTGTGGTCAGTTAGCACTCAGACGTTTAAGCCTCCTTTGAGATAAAATCTCCATTCCTTGCATGTGTGATATATTGCTAGAAATTTTTTATTGTGTATTGGGTACCTTTTCTCAGTGTTTCTTAGCTTTCTGCTTTTGTAACATACTGGCAGGAAATCTTTCTGCCCTGGCTGGCAGATGCGTAGGACTGCGCCAATGGCAGTGTCACTAGTGTCTGACTCAAGCTTGTAACACCCGTTGTTATTAGGGTATTGCAAGATTGGTGCTTCAATCAAAGCTTATTTTAATAGCTGGAAATTCTTGTTGCATTCTGGAGTCCAGATGAATTTCTTTTTGGCATTACCTTTGGTTAGGTCATTGATTGGTGCAGTGAGCTTTCTGCAGTCCTTGATGTATTTCCTGAGGTAAGCTACCATTCTGAGAAAGCATCTAACTTGTTTCACAGAGGTGGGGTGTTGCATGTTATTTATGACTTTTATTATGTCTGGATCTGCTTTGATGCCACCATCAGAGACAATGTGGCCAAAGAACACGAGTTCATTTTCCATAAATTGGCACTTACTTGGTTCTGCATAAAGTTTGTGCTTTGCAAGTCAATCAAGTGTCTTGTGGACATGCATGAGGTATTCCTCTTTTGTTTTTGAAAATATGATGATGTCATCAAGATAACATAATGTAGTTAAGAGTCTGTTTAGCGCCTGGTTCATCATTGTGACAAATGTCGCTGGGGCGTTTGTCATCCCAAAATTCATTACTTTACATTCAAACAACCCAAATTGCGTTCAGAACGCGGTCTTTGGTATATCTTTCTCTTTAGCTTCAACTTGGTTATAACCAGATGTGAGGTCAATTTTTGGGAATTTTTTTGCTCCAGAGAGCCTTGCAAATAGGTCTTCTATGAGGGGAAGTGGGTATTTATTTTTTACTGTACTTGTGTTTAGTGCTCTTTAGTCATTAACTAAACAAAGAGATCCTTCTTTCTTCTTTACAAAGAATACTGCTGCCCCCCACGGGGATTCAGACGGACGGATGAATCCTTTGGCTAGATTGTTCTCAATGTGGGCTTTAAGTGTTTGGGTCTCCATGGGAGAGAGTCTGTAGAGGGGTGCAGGTTTGGGCATGGCTTTGCATAAGTTGATGCCATGTTTGACCTCTTGTTTGGGGGGTAACTCTGTGAGTTCTTCCTTGAATACATGAGTGTATTCATTTAGTAGTGCCGCAAGTTCTGGGCATTGGACTTTTTGTGTTTGTATATTATTAAATTTAGAGTACCTTATTATGTGGAGGGTACATTCTTTGCTTAGATGTTCAGAGTCACCTTGATTTATGAATTGAAAAAATACTGTGTCTCTTAGAATGAGGTTGTTGGGTTCTTTGAGAATGTTGAAATTGACTCCTTTGCATTTGATGGTCATGGTTTTTGTTTTCCAACATACTCTGGTATTCACTCAGGTGAACCAGTTCATGCCTGCTACAATGTCGTAGTTTATGTTGCTCATTAAAAGTCCTTTGATGGGCGTTTGTATGCCTTGGAGGTCAATTCTGAAGGGTGTTGTTTTGCCTTTGAGTAGGACTTTTGACTTGTCTGCCATTCTGGCGTATTTGAAGTTGGATTTGATAACTGGTATTTTGTACTTGGTTACAAAAGGTTTGCTAACTATAGTGTGTTGTGCACCAGAGTCAAATAAAATTTTATGTGTATGAGATTTTTAAGTGCATGGATAGACAAGAAGTTGTGAGCAATCTTTAATTTTTATATTCATAAAAATGGAGGATTGCGGGACACATGGGATGCAAGCAGCAAAGTTTGTGCCTTGGTAAAGTTTCTTGTCAAGTTGGCGGGAGACAGGGGCACTTAAATCTGTTCCCCCTCCTCTTTTCCCTGTTCCTCTGTTTTGAGACCTTTGAGGTCAGAGAATGTGGGGTCAGATTCATAGTGGTTTGCTACTTCAGCGTTATTAACTTCAGCGGTGTCCTCTTTCTTGGGACGGGAGTGGTTTGCGCATTGGCTGTGATTGCCATTGTTACAATTGGAGTTGCAGTTGCTATGATTGGTATTTTGGCATTTATTGCTATTAGAGTTTTCTCTGCCATTGCCGTTTGAGGAGCGGTTGCCGTTGCGTGCAGCATATTCTATGTTGGCGCGTTTTTCAGCGGGCTTGGCTTCAGCAATGAGCGCGGGCATGGAGGTATTTGCTTCTGGGCAGAGGAGGGCAGCAACAGAGGGTTTCTTTCTGTTGATGAATGATGCTCTGGTGTGTAAGTTGTCAGCTTGTGCTGGGTTTTGAATTTTACAGTGTATTTCCTCAAATTCATTTGCGTAAGCTGCAATAGTGGTCTTCTGAGGAAGATCACTGAGCTGTATCATAATGTCTTGGAGAGATTCAGTAAAGCAGAAATTGTGGGTGATGTCATCTTTAAACTCTTCCCAGTTTGCAAGCTGGCTGTTAGTTTGTGAGTTGACTCAGGTGGCAAACCAGTTAGCTGCGGCCTTGTACAGGCGCTTGCTGGCTTCCTGGACCCATTTTTATGTGGGATGCGGCTGACGCGGAGTTTAGCAGCTGAGTGGTCTCGCCAGTTGATGATGTTTTCTTTGTTTTTACCAAAGAACTTGTCAATACCAATGTATTTGGTGTTGGTAACTTCACCTGCAATAGACAGTTGTGTGTTTGTTTGTGGTTGTAGAGAGCAACTGTATTGAATTATCTTGGCGCATGCTTTGGGCATGACCAGACCTTCAAATAAGGTGCATCTACTAGGTATATCTTCATTGATGTTATGGGCGCAGAAGTACATCTTCCAGGTATCCTGGGATGTGGCCTGGTTGAGTATGTGGGCAAAGGTGGGCAGGTTCTGTTCAGTCATTTTCTCTTTCATCAGCGTGGTCAAAAACCATAGTGCTACCAGTAATAAGGAGCGCCTTTTGGGGAAGCTTCAAATATAGAATTAGGAAGAGAAGAAGTATATTTTATTAGATTATACTTTAGACTTATATAGCTTTAGCTGTGGCGGGGATTTTAGTTGGATCAAACCAAGGGGCTGGCCATGTGCTGGATGGGTTCAAGTTGCTGGATACCTGGACAGTCATGTGATATTAATTTGTTGCCATTTCTGGTATGCCAAATGGTATATTGGAAAGGCACCAAATCAGGCGATGACTGGATGTTAGGTATGATGGCAATAGCCAGAATACTTGTACATCCAGACCCTTGACAAAATATTGTGTTGGGTGCTTAAATTTGGCGTAAAATATGGGGAAAAGGGTGTAAATTATTTCAGGTATTCTAAAATGGGTGTTGTAAACCCAAAAACAACTAATTAAGAAATAAAAATCTATATCAGGATATTGGGTGGGGAAAACTCTAATTTAATATCCATATTCAGATAAAAAGCAAAAATCAAAACCAGGGTGTAACTCAATTGAGTTTTATTTATTATTTTATTAAATTTTAAATGGAACAAACACACCAATAGAGTAGCAATGCAACCACTGTGCGCTGTGGTTGGGGACGTCCCTGCAAGTCAAATATTGAGTTAATGCAACACAAGTGCTTACTCATGAAGGAGACAGGAGAGGAGAGAACAATAGTGAGGTTGCACTTACAACCATTTTGAGGAGCACAATATGCAAGGGTACAGAGAATCAACTCTTGGGTCCACAAGCTGAACCAGAAGCCCACCAAAGTCACCACCACCAAGACAGTTAGTAACAATAAGGTAGAGCTTACTTCATATGTGTTTGACCCTTTCTATTGCCAGGATTTGGTCCTGTCAGCCATGATGAAAGAAGTTTAAGCCTGTGCTTGACACTAGCTTCAAGCCCAACGTCAGCAACGGTGACCAAGAAGACGTTGAGAGGCCCAAGTTTTTCTAAACCGCAGATGGGCAGCAGGTACTAAAAAAGGTTGCTGTGTTCTACAACAAGGTGCCCATGGCTTACATTCCTGGTCCTGAGCAGGATCCCCAACCAAACCCACCAAGGCTTCCCAGAAGTGCATTCCCAACATCAAGTGTATCATTCTTCTCAGGCTTATGTGAGAATCTGGGAACTAAAAGACAACTATAGCCCTTGTTGGGGTGAATCCCAAGTATGCCTCAAAGACCTTCAATAAGCTCATCAATACAGGCCATGTCCTTGCCATGGAGAAATCCCTGCACATGTTCACCATGTTCACCAAGGAGCACAAATGGGCAATCCACCAGTGGATAACCTGAGATTGCTATCTTGAACTGGCAAAT
The DNA here is from genome assembly GCA_014839935.2 of Entomophthora muscae. NCBI lineage: Eukaryota > Fungi > Entomophthoromycota > Entomophthoromycetes > Entomophthorales > Entomophthoraceae > Entomophthora > Entomophthora muscae. The sequence continues at coordinate 43,812 of QTSX02005107.1, read as the reverse complement.
ATACAGGCAATGGTCAAGTCTACTTTTGGGGTCAAAGCTTTGATTTCCTTTTATTATCATTTAGTAAAGGGAATGTTCTTTTCCTGGAAAAAAGCTCAGGATATCTCCCTATAATTGGAATAGCCCAACCAACATTGGCGTCCAGAAAAAATACACAGAGGCGTACACTGCCCTCAAAGCCAAGGGGACAGTCAAATTATATTACATTGACAAATCAGCATTTGTCTTGCCTATGCAGAATGTATATGGATATGTCCCAAAAGGCTCCAATGCAGGATGGCTTGGCGTGCTGCAGTCTGCGCCACAGCCTATTTAATGGTGGCTCTCATTGGTCCAAAAAAATTGAGATGTATCAAATGATATTGGGATCTCACAACAACATGACCTTCCTATCATTTCTCTGATTGATCCAGGAGCACCTGAGGCGCACAAGCCTAGGGTTCACCAATGTTATTGTACTGGATAATGTTGGAATCCATAAGGTGGCAGATATTCTTGAGGAATTTCCAACAATTGATACAAGTATTGCAGTGGGCCCACAACAATTGGCCACATCAAATTTGCATCTATTATTTCTCCTCACATATTCCACATTCCTAAACCCAATTGAAGATGTTTTTGAGTGGCTCAAGCAAGTAGTCAAGAAGGAGATTTCAACTGGGACCAAGGAACTGTTTGATTTGCTGCAGGCTGGGATCCACACCTTCCAGCAAAGACTGTGGCTAAGTTTTGTGGCCACACTAATTCATTTCTCCCCATGTGCCTTGCCAAGCAGCCAATCAACTAAAGGGTGTATATATTTTAAATATTTTTATGCTTCTTTAATTTACTATTTAGGATTTATTAATTATATTTTTATATTTAGATATTTCCAAGCCCACAATCACATACAGCGGCACCATTTATGAAGGTTCATAGTTTCTTTATTTTAAATTAAATATTTTTATTATAGCCCATGGTGGATATCCCAAACATTTGATACTGAAGTAATAAATATATAGTAGGACACACTATTTCAAAAACAGCATCTCATATTATACCATCTCAGTTTTTAGCTATCTCAATTTTATAGTAAAAACAACATTTCAATTTACAGCATCACGACTTTGAAAAACAGGTTTTAAAATTTTAGATTTTTTGAACTCCAAAGAAATCCCAAAAAAATCTCAAAAATCAAAATTAAAAAACATTTCTAGGATTAAAAAAGCTTAAGAATTCTAAACCTGCAATAAAAAATGAGGTTGATTGGTAGCAACAAGGCTGTATAAAACCCAAAAGTCAAAATATACAAAGAAAAACCATTTTCATCTATTATAACTATGATCTATACTTTAAAATAAGCAGATATTTGTACCAAATTCTAAAAAGTTAAAGAAATGATAAAAGTAAAGGAAAGAAGGGAGAAGATAAAGTGGTGTTTATTGGAAAAAGCCTCAAACATTGGTAGAAAGAGCAAATGAGATAGCTTAGAGATGATCAAGCTTTCTATCCTTAGGATAGTATGCAAGAACAACCTTGCTAATCTCTGTGTACTTTTTAACTGCCTTAGTCTGTTTGGGGGGTCGCCCTTAGTCTTCATGCCAGTCTTAAAGAGGCAGGCAGAGATGACCTGCTGTGTTTTTAGATGCACCATTATCTTGTTGAATTTGGGCTTCTGAACCCTGACCCTTGCAGAAAACTGGATATGTCACCCTTAAAGGGAAGAGGTAGTCTTGATGAGACCATCTTTGACCTTCTTATAGTAGTTCCAGTGGATTGATTCACTGCCTTTTCTGATGCAGCGTGCTCCCTGAAAAATACCAACCCATTGAGTTTTGAAATACTAAATAAAAAATGCAAAGGCGCAGAGGCTGCCTGGTTGGCAATAATATATGGGTGACAGAGGAGGGTGTTGTAGAAGGCATTTTTCACCTCCTTTTTAATCAGAGCAAGGGCAGCAAAGCAATTGAATACATCCTTGGCCTCTTTTGAGCCTTCTGCGTTGACAAGCTCATGCAGATCTGAGAATTTTTGAAGGCAGCAGTAGAGTGCCAGCCAAAAGTGAAAGTAGCATCCCTGGGGGGAGCTCTTGCAGACTTTTATGAAGGCATTTGTCTGAGCCTGTTCAAAATCCACTACAAGATATTTATGGTAGGGAAGGCTTTCTGCCTGATTCTTGGTTGAGGTGACTTCCTCTTCCTGTGACTGGGCCTTCTTCTTGCACCTCTAGTCTCCTTTGGCTCCTCTTCAACGGTTGGGAGGATCTCATCCAGCTTGGCCTTTAAAATTGTAAGAGCACGGACATAACTTTCCTGCTTTTTGTTAGGAAGAAAGTAGAGGACTAGGGGAAGAAACAGATTTCCAGCCTGCCCATGAATTTTACAAAGATGGTTAATTAGCTTTGGGCAGGTTGATAAAGTGCCATCTGCAAGCCAGGTCTTTCATTTTAACAGATTGTGCAGATCCTGGCTTGTGGTAAAGCAAATGATGCACTTGGGGGCATGTTGACCATTGTTGTGAAGAAGGAATCTCATCCTCATGGCAAGACAGTTTTTGTTCCTTGGTAAGGATCAATTGATCAATGGAACTTGCACTGACGCCTTCAGTGCTCAGAGCATATATCTGATCAGTTAGATATCTTGGTAAATTTTGAGGCGCCACCAACAGTAGCAAGTTAGGTATCATTTAAATTAAGGGGTGTATCATTGACAACCTCAGTGGAAGTTTGATCCTTGGTGGTTGGGATCACCTGGAAAAGAAAACAGGGGATAAGTTGATAAAGGGAATTAAAAGGCTTAGCACAGTCATGGTTTATAGTTAGGGCTTTAAATCTACTGAACCCATAAGTGGTGAGTCTAGCTGGGCAGCCAACGTTATCATATTTGTAGTGATGTTAACAGATGGGCTTCTTCTTATCATTACAGCTGAAGCTGTAGTCCTTGTAGAAAAAGCCAGAACCCCCTTTCTTTGTCATTATGGGGTAGCTGGCTGGATATGTGGCAGGCACAGCAAAGGTGCCATTTCAATTGCATATATTGTGGATGGTGTTAAGATCCCAGAGCTCAATTGGCTCATCTGCAGAGCACCAGGCTCCTGCTCCTGCTCCTCTTCATTCTCAGGCTCTGAAATGAGGTCAGAATAGCAATTGAAGTTGAACAACTTCTCTTGAGGATCAGAAGGGGAGTAAACAAATGGAGAGTGAGGAGGGGTAAGACTGTTCCCCTCTGGTTCAGGTGAAGGAATTGGGGTCTTGGGGGGAGCTTTGGCCTTAGAAGACTGCTTCTTTGGGGTATTATTGGCTTTTTGGCCTTGGGAGGAATGACCTTAGACTTGGAGGCCTTGGAGGCCTTGGACACAGCTTTATTGATTGACTTGGGAGGCATCTAAAAGTGAATTAGTATCAAAATATGGGGAATTTGGGGGTTGTTTTTAAAGAGAAAAATGAGAATGTTTTTAATTTAAAAGTAGTTATATTTTACATAGAATTGTAGAGAAAGTATTAAAATATATAATATCAAAATTTTTTATGTTTTTTATTTGTAAAAAATATTATTATTAGTAACGCAAATATGAAAAACTTTGAGTTTTGAATGAAAACTTGTAGTCAAAATGGTGTTTTTGAAGTGACGTAATTGAGGTGCTGTAGCTCAAAAACAAAGTGTTTTTGATCATTTTTATATAAAATTAATAAATTTCCAGTGGAGCTACCTCAACCAGGCCAAAGAGTAAAACTTGAGTTTCTCAAAAACTAGCTTATACAACAGGGGTTAAAAAGCACCCTGTTGTTTAGAGGAGATAAAAAATATATATTTGCAAATTTTCATATGTTTTCTTAAATTTTTTAATATTATGATTTCAACGTCAATTTGTACTTTTGAAAAGTGGAAAGCAAGAATCACAGTGAGGGAATTGATATAGCGTAGCCTGGTGTCATATGTAATTTCCCCTTATTTTCCCTTATTCATTGTGCACATTGAATCAATTGAGTGATATAAAACTTGGTGGAATTCAAAGTGAAGTAAATTAAAATAGAGTAATCACCCCCTTCCATATTAAAATCACTATTAAAATATTTTATTAAGAGATCCCTTATCAATGTATCCATGTATAATAAAGTTATAAATTTCATATAACAAAAACTGGTTTTTTACCGTGAAATGATAATCACTAGTAAGACTATCATGGAGGTGTTATTTTAGATTGTTCTTAGTATAAGTGTCTTGGATTAATACTACTGTAAATTCAGAATCTAAATATAAAAATGCGGGATTGTCAAATCCTTGGTCCAAATTTTGAATCACTTTTGCGGGAAACTCAGCTGAGTGAAAATTAAAATATATAATAAAATCAACCATTTAATTTGAATTTTTTTGGTTTATTTAAATTGGCAAATTTTGAATCCCTTGAGCAGATAACTCAACTAACAAAATACAAAACACAGCAAACAAATTAGGGATACATGAATCAGAAATGTGGGATTCTAATGTACAATTTGAGATTTTGTGTATTTCAAACAAATCATAGACATCATGTAAAACTTAACAAATCTGAAATTGCGGGATTGTCAAATCCAAGAACCAAATTTAAAATCAAAAATGAGGTGAATTTGAAATAAATATAATTTATGGGCGTCTCAAACAGGAAGTCAAAGGATCTAGAGTGGATTTGTGATAATTCTTTAATAAAAGTATAAGTATTCTCAAAAATCACACTATTCCATTTTAGGACGGCTAAAATTTAGATCATAATATTCACCAACTTAGCATACTTAACAATAAAATTGACTAAAATATACACTCCTCTTTTTGAGTTTAAAATTTTAATAAAAATTTATTATGCCTTCTTTTAATAACAACCAAATAAACAAGCTGTTCCCTGGCCTTGAAAAAATTATGCAGGGCTACACTGGGTCTTCCAATAGTGAAGCCTCTGTCTATGGTCACTCTAACCTGAAGGCCTATCCACAAGCACTACCCTGGAGTGTGTTCTTTTTCCTGTGTCTTCAAGCAAGGCCCTGTTTGCCCATCACACACAGACAGCTGCTAACCCAAATCACATATCAACAATGATATCTGAAACCAGCCAATTCAGCCAAGGAGTCACCCAGGGAAGCCAGAATCCAAAAACAGCCAATCAGATGGCACTGTCTGGTTTCTAAGACAGACACATCTCTCCTCCAGACAATCAGCCTGAAAGATACAGAAAAAAAATGACCACTCTTGAGATTGTTCTTGAAATGATTGAAAAGCAAGGGATGCTTATGTCCCTTTGGGAAATAAGCAGATGCAATGAGTTCTGCAAAGTCAACTGTAGCTGCAACCCTGCAAGCCCACGCCAACTGTGGCCCCCCTCCCAAGAAGACCCCAACTGGTGCCTGTACTTCAACTGAAGGTGAAAAAGCCCATCCTCTCATGATGACTATCATGGAGTGAGACCCACAAATGCCCCTGGTCCAGGTACGTCTCCAACTGGGACTCCACAGCATTTTCATCAATAAGAAAATGGTGAATTTGTGGATGCACAGAGTTGTGGTTGCCGCAAGAATATTGTCTAATCAGGTTATCAGTGGTCCTAGTTTGATAGATACTGACCCCTAAAATTCAACTATCATTAATTTTATTAAAGGGAGGGCAATGAGGATGCGCAACAATGTCATCTTCTTGTCATATGCCAAGATTTCTGCAAGTATCCAAGATTATGAAAGAAAAGTGTATCCAATCTAAAGTTTACAAGTGAGGCCCAATATTGTATTGTTTTGTTGGGGTTTTGGTGGCAGTTTCCCCATTGGGTGTCAATTATTACTCAGCAATATCAAACACTGAAGATGGGTATGCCTATCTGATGGAGCTCAAGGACATGCTGGAGGAGTGGGCTACCCAACATGCTGTGTACACAGTTGTACTGAGTGCAGAGATGGAGCAGTGAGAATGGGCAACCAAAGAAATTAGGGCTGCAGGGCATACCTGTTGGTCCTACTCCACCAATCATGCTGATATGCATCTTGCAGATGTATGTCTTTATAATTTTGATTTGGCTCTCAGGCGCTCAAAGCCTGCTACCTACAATTAACTATGCTCTCAAATTGAGAAGGGGTGTGAGCTTTTCCCTTCCGTATTTTCCAGGACTTATCAGATCTCATCATCTTCTATGCAAGTGATAGTGATAAGTGCAGAAAGGACTCCTGCTTTCCCCCACACTCATTCATTTTTTTTGTCAAGCCCACATATGTGACAGAAGAAGAATTTAAAAAATTATGGTAATCAGCTCTTTCTGTCTCTTCCCAGTCATCAAACCCTGCCTCCTCAACCCCTATCAAGTTCAAGCCACCTGCCTTCCAACCCTGACTCCCAAACCACCACCCATTCCCTCTCCACTACCTCTGATGCTGTCCCTTTTACAGGTGCAGATGATGACAACATACATTCTGCCCATTCCCTCCCCTTCTTGTCCTTTGATGAGTAAAATAAAACTTTTCTTTGTGACAACTTATTAAAGTTGATTTATTTCTTCCAATTCATAATTAATAATACATTTTTTATATTATTGTCATTCCCTATAATTAATAAATTGGTATACATCTGATGTGGTAACATATAATTATTTGCATGAATATTTTTCATTATCAATAATAAATTAAGGACCAAAAATGTACATGTTATATTAGAATATTTCAGGTATGTGTTGAATCCTGATATTTAGATATTAAATGCATAACTCAATGCATTCTGTTTAATAAAATTTGTTTTAAACAAGGCCTTTTTCATTGTAATTTATATAAATGAGCTGTGTTTATATTAGGGTGCCATTAATGCTTAGTACAAATATTAATACATAGTGCATCTTAAAGCTTGTATATTTTCCTATTGATAACAATTCTGTAAACTTTTTAGTTGGATTTTATGAGCAATAATAATGTAATGTGTTAATAAATTACTTTTAATACCATTAATTAGCTGATTTTCTTTGTTGTGGCAATTGTGCATTTTCTGATATTTACACACTGGTGTCCAATTGGATGTGAAACCAAACAATTGGACACCAGTGTGTAAATATCAGAAAATGCACAATTGCCACAACAAAGAAAATCAGCCAATTAATGGTATTAAAAGTAATTTATTAACACATTACATTATTATTGCTCATAAAATCCAACTAAAAATTTTACAGAATTGTTATCAATAGGTAAATATACAGGCTATAAAATACACTATGTATCAATATTTGTACTAAGTGTTAATGGCACCCTAATATAAACACAGCCCATTTATATAAATTAAAATGAAAAAAAGTCCTTGTTTACAATGAATTTTATTATTCAGAATACATTAAGTTATGCATTTAATATCTAAATATCAGGATTCAACACATACCTGCAATATTCTAATATAACATGTATATTTGTGGTCCTTAATTTATTATTGATAATGTAAAATATTCATATGTTGATGGTAGTACTATAAAAACAGGTTTTTTGATGTGCTACCATCAATATGTCAAATATCTACAGCCTAATCAATGAATTAGAGTCAGCCCTCAAAAAGGTTATTGAGCCCAAACATAACATCAGGGAAATTGTAGTAAATCAGCTGGGAAATGAGGGATTGGATTTGGTCCAGAAAAATGAAATTGCAAAAAATAGCCTGGTAACTTTAGTAAAAGAAGAACACAAGGAAATAGTTTTAAATCTACAAAAGAAATACCCAAACATTTAAAATTCAACAATGAAAGCTAAAAATTGTGGAGTTTGCAAAAAACAACAGAAATAATACTCAATATTTCAAATTGATTGAAGGAATTGAAATTCCAAAGGAAATCAAAACAAATGAAGAGGAGCTGATCAAATGGAAGCAGATGAAAATGAAGTACAATTGAGAAGAAGAGCTACAATAAATAACAAAAATTTATCAAATGAAAATCAAGAGGAAGAACAAGTAGCACAGAAAATAAGGAATATTAGATCAGGAAATCAAATGAAGAGCTGCCAATGCTCATGAAGTTTGCTGAAGGGGTGCCAGTGGCTGAGGGGGTTGCAGGGGAAACAATAAGTAAGTTTTTATGTTTTACTTATATTTACTTTAGTTATAACTAGGAATGGAGACAAGGTCACTGAAGTGGCAGCCTTTAAACCCAGTTGGTTTTATGGGGGTTACCAATCAATGGTAGCCCCTTTAAAACAAATAAATTAAAATGAAAAAAATAAAATAATTCAAATTTTATGAATAAATATGGAAATAGGGAAGCAAAAAACATGGAATATTTACCACCTGCGGGGTGCTTGTTGTGGATTAGGGAAGCATAAAAAATAAGAGCAAATATCAATTTCAAAGAGATGAATGGAATTTGAGGGGATATCAAGATGAATTTTGATGAATATATTTATGAAAGTATTCAAAGATTCCCCTTTTCAAACATAAATAAATATGAAAAAATCCAAAAAAAGACTTTCAAATATGACCAGAATATCTCAAAACTAGAATTTTCAACAAAGTCTTACAGTAGTTCTAAAAGCTATGGCAACAAGCAAAAACAATCCAGATTTAAACAAAATGAACTCAGATTTAAAATGAAATTAAAAATAAATGAATTTATATTGATTTAAAATAGATTTAGGTTCATTTCAATTTTGCTTAAATCTGAACTCATTTTGTTTAAATCTGAGTTCATTTTATTTGTTGCCATAGATTTTAAAACTACTGTAAAGCATTATCAAATAAATTTGGGGATGCAAGCCCCATGAATAAGTTTAAGCCTTTATTAAGTTTGTTTGCCAAGGCATGGGGGGCAGATACAAGCCAGGTGCGCCCCTGGAACCATCTTCAAGTTCAGCCAAACGTCCTACATCAACAGATTAATTCAAATATATAAAAAATTGTGCATGTTTTCAGAAAAATATACCTCTCAATGGATTCACGTCACAGCATACCTAGGAATTCTATTACACTGGATATTAAAAACAAATGTTAAAAAGTTGGAGGACATACCAATTCAAATAGACATATGCTAATTAGCATAGAATGTCAGAAGATACTGCGGAAGTACAGGACAGTTGAGCACGTCCTGTACAACTCCTTTGCACTGGCATTGCTTTTTGGGTATTATGTGCCCCTAAAAAGAACCTATTAATCAATTCACTTACCTGATTGCCTTTTATTAAGCATTCAGCAATCACTGGGGTGCTGAGCGCCACTCCTCTAGCAATTGCATCCAGAGTTTCCCACCACATATAGAAAAGTATGTGGTCCCATTTAGACACATTAGCAGAAAATTTAATTTCAGAGTATAATTCTCTGGAATAATCACATTCCCCTTTGCAATTTGCATCCCCCTAATAAAACATCTTCCTTTGCAATATATCTTTTATTTTAATTTTAATTTTGAATTATATTATAATACAGTAGTTATAGTAAGCAAACACATGAAACAATAAAATATGATTTAAAAATTTGTTTATTAGTTGCTTGTTGAGTACAGGCTCATATATTACATAGTTAAACAACCAGAGCTTTATTTATCTGCATTGAGCTGCCTGCTCCACTTATGTTTCAAACAAGTGATTGTTTAGAACTCAAATTACTTTTCTCCTTTGAATATGATTTGATAAATAGATTCATTATGCTTAACTTGTGCCACAAGTACTAATTAGTTTGATATACATGAAAATTATTGGGTTTTGTGTTGTGTGGCTGTGGTGGCACTAAATCAATAAAATCAGGTGATGACTCACAAGGTCTAGTTTGTTGCTCAAAAAAGCCAATGTACTAAAAAGGGATCACAATTATTTAAATAAAATTAATCTATTTCTATCTTTTCTAATTTATTTATTTTTTAGCTCTACAGTCAATACACTATTTGGTGCATTATAATTAGAACATGTATCTCTATATATAGTATAATTAATTTTATTTATCTTTTATACAAATTCTTATGTCTATAATACAATCAAACATCAAGTCATTATATTAAATAAAAAAATTTACTCCTAATAAAAACAAAATAAATAAAAATAAAAAACAAAAAAATCTGGAGAACCCATTTATCTGATTGGCTTAGAGTTGAGGGTTTTAGGGAGGAAGGATTCAGAGTGCTTGTAAAAAGCTGCCACCACATTGGATGGTATTGCAAATTGACTGACCTCAAGGATATTGAAGATATCTTTGTTGTCCTGTGGAAGCCCTGATTTGACCTTATTTTTGATCCACCCAAAGACCTCCTTGATTGAGTTAAGGAATGGAGAATATGGGGGGGATGAAGAGAAGTCTCATTGGACAATCAGCAAGGAGGTGGTTGAAGGAATGGCTATTTTTGTCAATGGGTGGGAACTCAGAAACAACCAGATCCACTTTGTGGAGCCCAACATTGTCAAGCACAACAATGTTGGTTGTAATGCAATAATTGATCTGGAGGTACTCCTTGACAGTTTAGATAAAATCAAGGAATGTCCTGCTATTGTGGGAACCCTTGATCATCTGGTATTGATCCAAACCGCAAGGACTAAGAAGCACTATCATTAAATAGATCTGGGATCAAACAGCTGCACAATGTGCTACACCATCCTTGGATCCCTTCTTGACCCACCCATGCCTAGACCTGAGTGAGGAGGAAAATAACAATTTTTCAATAAAAATAAATGGTCATTACTGGTCTGCTTAAGAGCCACATAGATCTTGGCATGAATGTGTTAATCCTTGATGGTCTTGCTGCTGTTTCTATTATATGGCAAAACTCCCAGTACTTTCCAGGAAAGCCCAACTCTACCATGGTTTTGTAGACAAGGTTTTTGGAGACAGAAAGCCCAAACTCTGTGGCAAGCAATGATTGGACAGCAAGCATTTCCAGGTGGCAATCCTTGGTAACTCACTGCTTGATTGCATTGATATAAACAGGCTGAATGAGTTTTGGCTACCATTTTGCCTTGGCAGATTTGCCCAGTGTTGCCATATTTGGTGTTGATATTGCCATTATATCTGAATGTGATACCAGATTGGTACGCATTATCCCAAACTGCCATTCCCCTGTTAAAGCAGTTGAGGAGAGCTTCACATTCACTATCCTTCAACCAACACTGGCCCTTGGCAGGTATTGTGACATCCTGGCTAGCAGGCTTGACACAGGGAATGGGACCTTTGTGTAGAAGATGGGATCACACTTGCTTGCAGTGGTACTATCAATGATTGAATAGATCACAGGTGCAGATGGCTCAACATTGGTGGCCAATGTCTCATAAGACCTGTCAAAAATGCAGGGTAAGAAGTGGCAACTCTTGGATCCAGAGTGCGGGGCCAGGTGACAACTGGGTACACGGTAGAAGTATAAGTAGCCTCATTGTTACCAGTGACCCTGATATAAGAGACTTTGGTGACAGGCCTTGAGAGCAGCTTCTGTCTGGGATTCAGGCTACTATTCCTGGCTTGAGATGCAGGAGGTGATTGACTGGGGCTGACACCTTGGGAGGCCTGTGTATTGGAATTACTCCCCTCAAGTTGTGTTATGGGTCTATTTTTGGATTCTCTGGGACACTCTTGTGGACAGGCTGCCCCGTAGGCTGGCGCAGGATCTGATTGGGAATGGGATAGTCTGCCCATAAAAGAAAATAAAAAATATATTTTAGATTAAATATGTGTTTTATTTAGATTTTAAGGTTAGTTTTGGGTTGTTATTTTCTCTAAATTTAGCCTTTAATAGTAAAACAATTTTTATATCTGTGACTTGAAGTGTACAATTTGTATTTTTTCAAGGTTTGGATAATTTTAAAGCTTAATCAATTTTTATGTCTAAATATGGTTATCAAAATTTTATTTTTTATTTTATTTTATTTTAGTCATGGTGGAGCTTCTCAACTTAAGTTAATGTTTCCTAGAGTGTTTACTGTAAATTAAATTTTGATTCCAGTTCCAACAATTATTATATGAGTTTAATAGTGACATTATTTGTGATTTGAAATTTGGTTCTTGGATTTGAAAATCCTGCAATTTCAAAAACATAGTAAACTTGATGAAAGTGTTTGATGTATTTGAACACTTCAAAACTGATTTCAGTTAATTAATTTTGTCCATTTGAAATATGCAGTTTGAAATGAAATTTGCAAAGTGCCTATGATTTCTCACAATTTAAAATATTTAAATAAAAATGCAAAGAAATAAATTTAATTAAAGAAGGCTATCCCACAAAAAGGATTTGAAATTTGGACCAAGGATTTGACAATCCCACATTTTATGTTTGGTTTCTGAATTTACAATATTATAGATTCATTGATTTTTTATTGATACTTGATATTTTTGCTGTCTGTTTCAGTTGCTATTAGGGCTTATTGTTGGATCAAGTTTTTCACTTTAGTGACTGAGTGCAATTTTTTCTTAAAAATCTTAGTAAACATATTAGCTTTGTTATGTGACTGAAACTCATTTTCTCTAATGATTGGTATCTTGTTGTTGAACTATCATATATTTTCTCCTAGTTTACATAGGCTGTTGTGTGACAGGAAATATTTGCCAAATAGTAACATTTTCTGTAGAATTAGCTTCTATTTCTATCTAAAGTTGAAATTTGTTGTGTGACTGAACCCATTTTTTTGAACTGAACAATTTTTGTTTATCTCAACAGGTTTGAAAACTGCATTAGATTGTAAAAGTTAAAGAGTAATAATGAATTTATATAAAAGAAGAAAATAAATAAGTTAGGTGAAATGGTTTTATTTGTACAGTAGTTTTCAAACCTGTCGAGGTAAATATATATTATTCAGTTTATAACACATGAACTCAGTCAAAAAAACAAAATAAAAGTGGATCCAAATCTATTGTAATTAATATAAATTCCTTGGTTTTTGATTTTGTTTTTAGACTGAGTTCATGCATTCTAAACTGAATAATATATGTTTATCTTAACAGGTTTGAATACTACTGTATAAAAAGGCTTGTGTGGGATAGTAAATGGGCAACGTGGGGGACTTTAAAGCATTATTTAATGAGCTTAATCCAGATGTAGCAAAGGGTAAAAAATAAACTAAAAAGTGAAAGACAAGGTCAAGGAGGTGATTCTTTAAAGTAAAAAACAATTAAGCTTATAATAAATATAATCAAGACTAAGCTCCCTTATGCAAGAGAAAAACTGGCTATGAAATTGGTAAAATCCAGATAGATATTATTGTCAATTTGCAATTAAAAGCCTAGGGCTTTCCAAGGCTAAGGATTGGATCAAGGGAACCAAGATGTATGAGCATCTGAAGTAAAAAAACCAACCAAGGCCTTCTCCTGAAGAGAGCCATCCAACATCCAAAAAGCCCAAGGAGGCAGTGCCTGTTAACAAAGAAGACAGGGTAGATATCAAACAAGGTAATTAAAATAAAAAAATATATAGAAGATATTTGGAAGGAGAGGTGTATAAGTTTCTTAAACCATTAATTTTTGAAATATTTTATAGCAACTACACCAGAAACATAAGGCATCAGCTGGTCCTGACACCAGCAGTGCAACAAAAAATGCTTGAATAATTGAATTGACTTAACTGCTACCACAAAGGCTGCATGCTGGGCTACACCTGTAGGGCAGGGATATAAAACAATGGAACATGACTCTGACATGGCTTCACAGGTCCAGATTGTTTTGTTTGTTTTACCTCATGGCTTTAGGGAGCCCTTTATCTTAATTGTATGAGACTTCATTGAGATAATGTTGTACATTAACCTCCCAGAGATGAAGCAGGGCTAAGAGGGGATGAGATTATGCTTCCTGGAAGAATTTATTATTTTATACCTGTGAGGTTAGGCTGATTGACCACAAACAGTCAGGCTAATCATTGCACGCAGATCATTACAGTTACACGCCGTAGAATCACTAGACTGATACTCTATTAATTTTAGTAATTATACGCCTTATAATCACTAATATGTTATAATGGATACGGCAGTTAAATGCTGTATAATTGTTAGTCTATTAAAATAGATGCAACAATTTTACGCTGTATTATCTTTGATTATCATTCTGATGTGTCATTACACGCCGTATAATTACTAGTTGATATGGCTATTATACACTGTATAAGTGTTATCCAATATAGTGATTATCATTGATTACACAGTGTGTAATCACTAAATCATCAACTGTATATTGCCTATACCATCCTGCTGGACGTTGTATCAACTCAGCCTTACCCAGCCTGATAGTGTTTATGAGCATATCAAACAAGTGATGCGCAAAGGTCATGGAAATACCGAGTTTGTATCAGCACTACACAGCGTATAATTGAGCTTCCTATTGGTTTGGGTCAGCATTAAACGGCGGATAATCCACGGGTTGATACTGGATTGAGTCTGCTATTATATGGTATATAATCCCCAATTTGACCTGTCACACTAATAAGCAGAAGGCTTGCCAGCCAGAAAAGGATCACTGATTGAGCCCTACAAACAGAATACTGGAATTCCACCTTCCAATGTGATAGGGCTGAACAGGGACCATTTTTAAGCATCAACTAAATATGGCAAAGTTTCACAGCGCAATAATAGGCGTGTAGGATAGAGCCAACCAGCAAACAACAGTAGCCTAGCACAAGAAGAGTGTAGGCTGTAGCTGAAGTGCCATGTACGCCTGTAAAGGCCAGTAGCAACACATGTGCCAAGGACAGCCAATCAGGATAGGCGCAGCCAGAAAAAATGGACCTATTGCAAAGGTAGCCACTGAGAACTGTCTGAAAGGACAAGAACAAGGGTTGTTGCAGTATATATTGATATAGATACCTGAAAGGACAATAGCAAGCTCTTAGCTACACCTGAATAGATTGCAGCCACTGGCTAGATCATACTCCAGTTTTAATAAATGTAATTATCTTCAAAGTTCTATTCTATTGTAGTTTGTAGTGCTCTTTCATAGGATTAGGTAGAGTACATTGGCAAGGCTAACATCTATCTGTAGCTTTGAACATATCAGCAATAACTAAAGTTGCTCAACAATACCTAGTGGATAATTTTATTAAGAGAATACTGGAGCTTACTGTAAAGTTATATCTTACCCTTGGGCCTCTACTTCAATCCTCACCAAATGCTTGAGGATCTCTTCCAAATTACGCCTGTATGTTTATTCAAAGATTTACAAAAAAATCCAAGAAAAGTTCTCACACTATTACTTGTATATTTAGTTTGAAGATTCCCCCACCTAACCCACATGTGAGGATCCACATGAAGTCAGTTTGCAGGCAAGGGCTGATTTTGACTGAAATAAAGACTAAATGCTTGAAGTTAGAGAAGGATAGTGGCCTAAGACAGGTAAATGTTTATTAAGAGAGGCATAATCCAAGGGAGGTCCCTGGATGGTGCTTCAAACTGGTAGAGAAGTTGTGACTGCTAGAATAGGATGGGCTGAAGAAGCTCTGAGATCCTAAGGCCATCTGCAGGTGGTCTGCAGGTGGCAAACCTTACCTAGTTTGGGGGTAAGTTTTCCCTATCTATGTCTTCCTGGTAGCTTTGAGGAGGTCTTGAAGTTACCAGAGAGGCATAGATATGCCCAGGAACGTTATTAAGGTAGTTTCCCAGGTAAGCAGCTTCAGAAGTGGGTAATTGATAGGTTTCTGGGAAGTAAAGTTGATTACTTTGTAACTTAAAGCTCAAAATCACCACTTGAGTGAGTAAAAAATGCTGCACAGACATGAGAATTTTCTGTGGCTGATGATCAAAAGTGATGGACACTGATGGGGGCCTAATAAAACACTAACTCACTTGTGGAGACTTATTACCTGATTATGAGGTGTTGGTAATGGGGACTACAGAGAAAAACAAGACCTAGATGATTCACACAGAGAAGGACAGAGCTTAGGTGATTCACAGAGAAGGACAGGACCTAGGTAGTTTACCCAGAGAGAGACAGAACCTTGGTGGTTGGCAGAGAAGGACATAACATTGGTGGTTCATAAAGAGAAAAAACAGGGAAGAAACCCTAGTGATTCATATGGAGAAGGAACAGAGAAAGAAAGGTTGTGGTGGAACCAGAGAAATACTTGCAGAAGGAATGAAAGATGGCATAGAAAAACTAGCAGAAGAAGAATTAAAAGGTTTTCCAAAGGAGAAGGACTAGTAGAAAAAGTAGAAGATGCCAGAAAAGGACTAGAAAAAGGAGCAGAAGGAGTGAGAGAAGATCACCAGAAGAAGACTGGAATTTGAGAAGAAAAACTTGGAAGGTTAAAGATAGAAAAGAAAAATACAATTAAGAAAGAAGTAAGGGAAAAGAATTAAAAAAAAGAAAATAACAAAAAAATTAAGAAAAAAAGATGAAAAGAAAAGAGTAGAACAGTTGAAGAAAATAGACTGTGAATTTATTAGGAGTTGATTTAGTGAGAATAAGCAGTAACAGATGGAAACAGTATGGAGAAACTCTGAGGACAAAGACTGGAGTTTTGCCAAAACCACAGAAGGGAGCAACAAGTGAGCAACAGGTGGTTTCAAATTTATTTGAAGGAAAAAATACAGGAAACACAGAGAAACATTGAAAAAATTGTAGTGCAAAAATCCCTTAAGTAAAAATTAGTCAGAAGCAATCAAGTTAGCCCAGAGAAAAGTGATGGTAATTACAGAGAAAACGTTTGAAACGCGGGCCAAGGTTTACCCAGAGCAAGACAACGCCAGGTTTGAACCAGGGTAAAGAGCAGGTTGTCAAGAGAAACGTTTTGGGAAAACTTATAATCTGGTTAATTGATTGGCTGCATGACAGAGCCTATTTGATCAATGCTTTTTATTGGTTAAACATAGGGGAAAAAGCCTAAAAAATGAGGGAATTGATAAGAAAAAGTCTGCTTTTAATTGATTGAAGAGAGTAAAGAAGTTTAATGTATTATAGTGTGAGATTAGGCTGATTGACCACAAATAATCAGGATAATCATTGCATGCAGATTCTAGTCAGTTACACGCTGTATTATCACTATATTATCATTATATTAAATGTAGTGATTATAAACTGTATAATCATCAGTTTATTATAATTAATATGACTATTATATGGTGTATAATTGTCAGCCAATATAGTAATTATCACTGATTACACGCCATGTAATCAATAAATTATCATTTTTATATCTCTCCTTCCATCATACTGGATGTTGTATCAACTCATTCCCACCTAGCCTGAAAGGTGTATATGTGTATATCAAGCAAATGATGTGCAAAAGAATAAGAAATAGCAAGTTTGCATTGATATTTTATGGCATAGAATTAGTTTCTTATTGGTTCAGGTCACTATTACATGGCAGATAATTCTTGGGTCAATATTAGATTGAGTCAGCTATTATATGGTGTATAATTCCCAACTTAAACTGTCATATAATTAAGAAGAAGGCTTACCATCCAGAAAAGGATCACTTATTAAACCATAAAAATGGGAAACAGGAATACCAGAATTCTACCTCCTAAAGTAGGAGGATAGAGCTGGGACCATTTCTAAGCATCAATCAAATACAGCGTAGCTTCCTAGTGCCATAATAGGCGCATAAAGCTACAGTCAATTGATAATCACCAGTAGACTAGCTCAAGAAGAGCGTAGGCTGTAGCTGAAGTGCCATGTATGCCTTAAAATGCTAGTAGCAGCATGCATGCCAAGGACAGCCAATCAGGATAAGTACATTCAGCAAAGATGGACCTATTGCAAAGGTAGCCACTGAGAACTGTCTGAAAGGAAAAGAACAAGGTTTGTTACAGTATATATAGATGCAGACACCTGAAAGGATGATAAAAAGTTCTTAGCTACACCTGGATAGATTGAAGTGGCTGGCTATATTGTACTCCATCCCAATAAACATAATTATCTTTAAATTTCAATTCTATTGTAGTATGTAGTGCTCTTGCATAGAACAAGGTAGAGTACATTGGTAAGGCTAACATATATCTGTAGCTTTGAACATATCAGCAATAACTAAAGTTGCTCAACATTAGTGCTCACTCAAAATTGAGCCAATGCCAATGCCCACAAAAACTGTCCCTGCCTACCAAGGCTTGCCCTTGGCTCCACCTCCCTCAGCTTTGTCAATAAGAATGGGTAAAAAAAGATTTTTCAGATAGTGAGAGTGCTCCTGTCTTCTCTGTGAGTGACCCCGTGGTTGTTCACCCTCCTGTGTCTGTTCCCTTGGTTTTGGCTCCCATTCCCTCTGTTCCAGAGAGTCCTGTGTTAGTTGATTCTTATGATCATACATAAATTGTGAAACTGACAGAAACCCTTCTTTGTGGATTCTGTCTCTTCCCTTGGGATTGTCCAGAACAGACACTTAGCATATTATTCCACTACCATGACCAGGAGTCTTTTTGGCAGCTTTAATGGTTGTACTGTAATGCTTCCTTCCAGGCCCTGAAGGAGCGCCTTTATGAGGGTAAAAACACTGTCAAATACCTTTCTGGCTTTGTGCAGCCATTCATCAAGCAACTCTAACTGGTCACTGCTTTCCAGAACTTGGATCTCTCTCAATTAGGCAACATTATCCTTTCTTGTTGTTGTGACTGGGCTGATCAGTGGGCCACAGCCAACAATTCCTTTTCAGAGCTGCGCGCCAGGGTGATGTCTAATCAGTCCATGAGAGGAACTTTTATTCTTTTATATATAAACTGATAGACATTATAACCTCAAAGTTCAGAGCCATGGTATATGAAGTCATGGACGCATGTGGGGCCTCTCTAGCTTGGCTCCAAGATGTTCACAAGTTTTGCGCAGAATTGGACAATTCAGCACTTGTATTATCAAGAACTTAGCTATTTGTAAGGGATTCCATCTCTTACACAAATAAGAACTCAAACCTTGGGACTCTGGGTAAATCTGGAGAGCCAGAAATTGCATTTTTAAATGTGAAACCAAAACCATTAACAATAATCAAACATTGGACTTAAAAGGTTCAAAAACACATTTGAAATTGATTAATGAATGTGTTTCTTTAATCAATAATGAATAAAAAATCAAGAGTAAAAACAAAATTTGTCATATAAATTCTACTTTAAATTAGAATTTGAACACTCCAAAAGATGAGTACAGCAACAGGAACAACAATTCAGCATTTAAAATTGGCTCCAATAACTATCATACAGCCAATCAAGATAAAATTAAATGCAAAAACCATCCCAATCAATTATTTGGAGACCAAGTAGACCAATCAAGCCAGAGAAATACCTCACATCTAGGCCCAGAAATCAATCCCAACCATGGTGAAGTACAATACTGCAATGCAATACCCAAACTCACTTCTTCTTGCATTGCAGGCTGCAGCCTGCAGCCTGCTGAAGTTCTGCAGTTCTGAAAGGCAATACATCTCAAACCACTCTTGCAGAATCACCTGGTAACCACCATGTCCCCCTCTTCACTTGAGTTCAGTATTTAAGCTAAACAACTTCATATGAGCAAATTACTCCAACAACTTTTATTCTATCTTAGCCAATAAATTCTATATTTTCAAGCACTTCTAAAACTTGATTAGTAGATTAAAAGGCTCCCCTACAACAACATAAAGCCCATCCTCATTGCTTGGGCTTTTTGTGTGTTGATCAGATATGGGCAAACTAATGTGAACTTCAAAACTCCTGAACCAACCCCCACCAATAAATCAGAAGACTCCATTTGGTATTGTTCCAGAACACGTTGTCGCCATGTCTCTTATATAAAAACAGCTCAATTTCCTCCTATTATTTGCCCCAAGGCTCCTTGGTTGATTTTGGGGTATACCAGCGTCTATTATCTCTTAAACAATTTCACTCTCTTCCTGGGGTGATTCCGCTTATTTGATCACCTTTTGCATATGTTAATGATAGGGATCCCATTAGGGTCCACTCTAGTCAAATTCAACGTGGGAGCTCTCCTTCATTCTATTGGAGAGAGATTTCCTAATGAGTGAATCCCTGACACTATCACTGACCAAAACGTCATCTCCTTGGACAAAGAGGTGGGACAGCTGGATTACAGACTTCATGCATTTGAGAAGTATGTGCTGGACAACTTTCAGAGATTCGAGGCTAGAGTAGACAGTCAAAAAAAGTATCAAACAGCTCCACACCCAAGCAGACACCCTTCCCTAATACCACCAGGGCAGTGGTCCTAGAAGCAAAGAGTGGTGAGTCTTGAAGCCACAATTAAAGAGTACAAAGAGGAGTCCACCTAGGCACACAAAATAATAATGGCCTTACAAACAGAACACACCATGGTGAGAATGTATTCTCCTGTCTGTCAAGGACCCTATCTAATGTAGAGTCCAAACTCTGTTAAAAATACTTCAGATAGACAATATGAAGACTCATGACCACCTTTCACAATTGGAAACTCAGATACACCTGATGAAAAAAGGGTGTAAATTCAGTCCCACCAGTTGTCACACTTCTCCATCCTTACCCACACACAATTATGATGATGCAGACAATCTCTCAGAAGAATAGAACAAACAGGTTAACAGAAGAATTCCTTAAATCTTCATCACACTCTAAAACAGGGAGCCCTACACGCCAAAGACACCCCCTAGGTCCAGACGTACCTAAACAATGGATAGGCAATCCACTGCTTCTCCCCAACAGCCTGCCAAGTCTGTGGTTATCAAAAAACAATTTAAGCCCCTAAATCTCCCCAAGTTTGATAGACAAGGGAATTTCCACTCCTTCATAAGACTATTTGGGATGTTAATGAGGGGGGCCAGCAATCACCAGAAGGCCACAATCCTCATCACCACACTAGAAGCAGTAAGCATCAATCTTGTCATGTCCATACTACCCATCACTGATTGGAGCTATGTAGAGGCAAATCAGGCAGTACTTGAAGAGTTTATTGGAGAGGATATTCTTTTCACCAGAAAATTGGAATTTGGCGCAATAAATTTTGCCCCAAATGAGACACTCCAAGACTTTGCAGAACGCTCCTATCACAATGTGCTGGTGCTCTTAGGATTGAGTACAGTGTCAAACTTTGACATAAAAGCTGCAATGAAGCAAGCAACCCTTCCTTACAAAGATCTGCATTGGTCAATTCCCCCAGCCTACACTAAAAGCAAAGACGTATCAGAGATAGTGGACAGCCTCCACAGTCATTCAGAGACGTTTGGGCCACCAAACAGACAAGAATACAAACAATACAAGACAGTGTACAACAAGCAAAGATACCAGAAGTATGAAGCCACAAAGCCTTCTGTCCACCCCCTGAGGTAAAGGGTATATACTGCATTGCCTGCAATACATTAGAAGTCCAAATGTCCTTCCAAAACCAGAAAAGTGCACATGGTACAGACCAACAACACAGTGGCTAGTGAGGGAAAAGCAAAGGAAGAGTATAAGATGGAAATTCTACCTCTGCCAGAGCATCCAAAATTCCCATCAAACCTGGCCCTGAGGGTCACCATCCTGACAACTTGCAAGAATATGTCATACATATGCTTGTGATAAAAACCTCTAAACAGTTACAAACTGCTCAAAACCCAAATCCAAACAAGAAGAGATTGCCCTGGCCAAAGTGAAAAAGCCCTACACCACCCAGATACAAGACATCAGAGATAACTGCCGCTCCCCATGCTCTAACAATACACCAAACTTGAAATTAATACAAGTAGAATTCCCTTTGGAAGAACTTAGAACCTCATACCCTGATGTTTGTGAAAGCTTGCTTTGTACCCTAGAGGGCAAATGTGGTGAAGTCAACTCCCTGGTACTTGACACTTTGTTGAGTACCAGGGAGTTGACTGCTGCATATGCAAATCTAATAGTATTTTTGGCTTAACCAATTTAAAGCTAATTTTTACTAGTAATTTAGGGGTTCAACCCCAAAAAACAAGGTTAAATTTACTTGAAATTGACTCTGTTTAATAATTTGGTTATCTAAAATACCAATTTAACAGGAAATTTATAAATAAATTTATAAATAAATTTTCTAATAAAAATGAAAATCACTTGTGTTTGACACTCTAAAAGAAAAAGTAGCCAGTTTGACCCTTTTTAAGCCAAATATTAATTTTGTTAATAAAACACTTATGTGCTTATATAAATTTTATTATTTACTATTATAATTTTATTATTAGTATCCATAGTTGTTGATTAAGCTCCCAGGCACCACTATACTGGATTCAGTGGTATATACATGAATCAACTAACCCACTTGTTTTACATTACGTCTATTCTGGGCTTGCAGATTAAGTGGTGCCACATAAATTAAGCCTAATTTATTAATAGATTTCATATGTAATTTATAAAAAACATAAACTTGATTCCCCCTCTGTTTGACACTATCCACTTGCCACACAATTGGTTTTGGATTTAACTAATCAAAGGCTCAGAATTAAGGCTAAATTAATAAGTGATACACTATGAGCGCCACTCAACACCCATTCACTTGACACTTTAACTGAGGGACTAGTGCAAAGAGCTTTGTAACGTTTTAACTAACACTATGATAAATAAAACACTCCCAGCTCCTCCCAGCATAATATTATCACTAATAAACACCTTCCCACTCATTTACTTTTTTAACTTACGTTGTATTTTTTTATTTTTTGGGCATATGAAACTGCCTTACTTTTGGGTTAACTATTGAACCTGTTTTTAAATTAGGCAAGTTTTATATGTAAAAAACATAGTAATTTTGATTTTTCTGATTGACTCCAGGAAACTTGACAGTGGGAATTCAGATTTTTCCAGCTGATTGATAGTGCCAAACTTGAGACTTTACTATGTTTTGAATTTTAAACTCCAAATAAAAAAATTCCACATAATATATATATTGAAATTATAATTTACTACTCTTCCTGCTACTCCCCATATAATTTTTATATACTTTGTTTGATTTTTAATTATACTTTTTCATTGTTTTGGCACTAAGATGTTATGCTGAACCTAACATCTTTGATGCTTCATCATAAAATCACTCATTTTCTATGTTTACCACTTTAGATTTTTACTTTGAGTTTCTATTTTGCTTTCATTTACTTTGTTATGTTTTTTTCTTGATAAAAAAACTTTATTTGTATAATTTTACTTAACTTTTTTTTTGCTTTACCTCTTTGTGTTTGATATATCTTCTCAATTATTTTATTTACAAAAACTAATTTTTTTGCCAAGATCATCAAAATCAAGCAAACAGCCCAAGCACCAAGCCTCAAAGAGCTCAAAAGAAACTGCCTCCACCCCCAAGTGTGTCAAGAAGCCTGCAAAGGTAAAGTCTCCTACTCCATCTTCCCCCACTCTATCTCCTCCCTCTCCTCCCTAATCTTCCCCTTCACCTTCACCTCATCACTCATCACCCAATAAATCCAACAATGATCTCACTGATAACTCTTTCTACCTATCAGAGACCAACTCTGAGCCCACAAAGGAGCGCCACACCAAGAAAGAAAAGGCTGCCAAGGAGACTACTCTTCTTCTGGAAAGAAAAAGGAGGCATCCAAGCAGGCCTCAAAGAACCCTTCCCCTCCCCTCCTGATGGCTCTTCTTCCCCTCCTTCATCTGATCCCCAAGATGAGCCTCAGGAATACTCCAAGAAGTTCAAAACTTCTGGTCATGTGGCTTGGGATTCACTGGACATCCACAACATCTGTAATGTGGACAGAGATTTCAAAGTTCCCAAGCGCTTCCCTTGTTACTTCCCCATCATGTCTGTAAAGGGAAGCCCTGGCTACGTTGCTGATAATTACATTTTTAATTGTAACAATCAAAAGCGCCAAACTAAGAGCAAGCACTTTGTCTGTGATTATAAGAGTTGTGGGGCCTGCCTGAACACCAACAGCTGGGGACAGGTCACAGCCAAGAATGGGGAGCACACCTGTGAGCCCCCAATTACTTAATCACAAGGATTCCCAGGTAGTATCTTTTGCAAATGATTCCCACCTCTTCCAATATTCAAGATTCTGATTTGACCATCAAGGCCTTGCAGCACTTAAAGCCCAACAATCTCAAGTTGGTGCCAACTCAAGAGCAGTTGGTTAAGTTCATTAGCAACAAACACATTGCTGTCAATCTCCCCACACCCAAGGCCTTGGACGTCCTCACTGAGCTCAGGCTCACCCATGAGCTCAAGCAGTTTCTAAATGGGGAGTGCTTCCTCCTGCACAACAATGGGCCAGGCTTTAAGGACTGGATTATCTGCTACTCAACTCAGCAGAACCTGATGGAGTTGAAAAGGGCATCAACCTGGCTAGTTGACAATACCTTTGCCACTTGCCCCTGGATGTTCTACCTTAATACTCAGACATTGTTGGTACTACTTGAAGAAGGTAGAGCATAAGATTGGAGAACTGGAAGCCATTCAAGGCGGTGATAATCAGATAGATGATCATCAACCACTGGAAGACCTTGGTGTGGATGTTATATCTCCCAAAGCTCCCTGAAAAGTAGGTCAGCATGTAGTACATAAAGGTATACATTGCAATGGACAGAGTAGAGTGTGGAGATACCAGGGGAGGCCAGGAACCAGTGTTGGAAGAGTTGAGCTATCCTAGATCATAGTGGTAGTCATGACCTAGCCCTTCTGGTGAAGGGCCAAAAAACTCTGTTCCCTGTTGATATCCTCTAATTCCAAGGCAAGCTTTAAGCACAGCTGTGAAAATGAGATGATTCATCTTCCTCAGATTAGAGGTTGTAGGCTGGGGCAAACTGACTAAGAGTTGACTTGGAAGCAGAGAATGAATTTAGCTTTATTGAGGGTATTGAACTCAATAATAGCACAGGCTATTACTGAGGAGGGATCCTTTATTTATAGTGCTTTTCCCTGTGCAAAGATTTGCAATTGGGAGTGAAAAGCAGGAGATGTGGAATCCCAGAAGCTTGGAAGGTAGGAATGGCAGTTGGAACTTGAGATGATGTCCAAACTCCTGTTCTTCTGCTGTCTGTGGCTGGTTTTGAAATTCTTGAGATGAACCAATAGTTTTAGGTTGCCCTGGTGCTAGATGAGAGATGGGAG
This sequence comes from Entomophthora muscae, assembly GCA_014839935.2. Classification (NCBI taxonomy): domain Eukaryota; kingdom Fungi; phylum Entomophthoromycota; class Entomophthoromycetes; order Entomophthorales; family Entomophthoraceae; genus Entomophthora; species Entomophthora muscae. The sequence goes on along the minus strand of QTSX02005107.1, from coordinate 18,958 downwards.
TCAAATTGCTCTCATGATCCATTTTGGTTTCAGTAACATTGTTTTGGATGGAGTTTGGCTCTTCCCATGTGGTCTTGGCCCTAGATTCTCATTGGTTGGTGGTAGACTTATTTTTAAAATGTGAACCCTTAATTTCTCCTTCTTCTGAAGGTGTGGTTTTGTCTGGAATTTTGGCCTTGTAGCCAGGTACTTTTCTGATTGGCTTTAGTGATTGAAGCCTTCTGATTGGTTGGGGAGTGGACCCCATATGGGTGGCTGGCAGTTGGTTGGGACCCAGGGAGCAAGCAGGTGGGTGGGAGGCTGGCAGGTGGCCCGCTGGCTGGGGGGTTAGCAGAGGGTGCTAGTGGGTGTGACAGGCACCTGCGCAACTGCAGCAGACGCTTGCCTGAATGATAAATTGATCTGGCATTGATTAAGTTCTGTTTTTACCTCTGTTTTATTTTTATTTTCCCCAATTAAAGGGGGGAAATCTTCATTAAATTGGGCATTTTTGACAGGAGATTCCTCAATTCTTTTTCAGCATTGCACCCCAGTAAAGATCTGGTTTATGTCAGGGATATTCCTGACATCTACCAGCTCTGATGATCCATGCCCAGATAGACATCCAGGTGATTCTGCTTCTGTACTTCCTTCTTCCTGGAGCCACTGAGGCCATCTACACCTGTGCTTTTGCCATCCTTCACCAAGAGCTTTCCCTCCTTCCCCCTGATGCCAACAATGCCAAGAAGACCCCTCCCCACACCTGCACCAACCCTCCTGATACTGATAAAGACCAGGACACCCTGGAATTGGAAGATAAGGTAAGGCTGAGAGCTCTGGGGCCTCACATATGCATTATGGACTACAAGCTTGCTCAGTTCAATGTGTTTGAGCAGCTGTTTAGCAGGGAGGTGCAGTGGTGCCACTTCCACTTCCGCCAAGCAGTTGCTTGAAATGTGCAGGCCCATGCCGAGCTTATTAGGTTAAGCCAGAGGGATACTTTGGACACCTGCAAATTTGTGTTGGCAAAATTAAGTGCCTTGGCTTTTTTAAAGACAGAGCACATTGCGCAGATTTTGAGGTTCTCTAAAAGGATACCTACGTAGCAAACCATCTGGAGTTCAAGCCTTTTATTGAGTACTTTGAGCCCAAGTGGATTGGGAAGGCTGCCACTCAGAGGCAAGGTAAGGCCCGCCCAAGGCCAGCTGGAACTTGTACCAGGATGTGTTATATGGCAAGCTGAAGACCACTTTGGCTCTTGAGGCTTACCATAAGCATCTCAAGGCCAACTTTGGGCTGCACCTGAAGTTCAACATTGTCTTTTCTTTTCTTCAACATGAGCAGTAAAATACCATCTCTAAGCCCGGGGATCTTGCAAACCATGTCCCCTCACCAAGCTCACCACCAAGTCCTCACTCTTCACCAAGGGCATCCAGGGTACAACCAAGCACAAGTAAAAGGACTCTGGGGTTAAGCAGCAGCTTGAGCTTATTGCCACTGCCCTCCTGAAAGGGGCTAAATGAAGAAGGGGAAGAAGGGTGAAGAATAAACTTGCTCACTTATATGATTTTTACTTTTAACTTTTAGCTTTTTAGCTTTAATTTTTACTTTTTAGTTTTAATTATTCCCTTTTTTCTTTAATTATATAGTACTAATTTTTTATGTATATATGGTAGGTCTGAGATGAATAGTTTTGGTTGAAAGTGAGTGAAATATCTTAACGTTTGTTAATTTACTAATAAAACATAAGATATTCACAGTTGTGCTTATATGAACTATATCAAATAAACATTAACATTTCTTTATATTTTGCATAAATTCTATTGTTGTTTTTATGCTTATTTTTGGTTCATTGTAATTTTAATTTATATGGGAATAAAAATAATTTTATAGGGAAGAGTGTAAATTACATAGTAAAATGATAAATAATTGCTTATTTCTCCTTATTATCATTAATTATGCTACTGTTTATTTGCATTTTGAGCTTTCTGGGATCACTTTAGTATACCATAGTTGTATATCTTAATTTTTTATATTAAAAGGTTTTAGTAAATCAAGATCTGTTAATTAAAAAACTGTCAATTTCCAGTTGTCAATCAGGGAAAAAGCTGAACTCTCACTTTACTATATTGTCAAGAACCAGGGAGTCAATCACCAGTGAGTTGATTTTAACACAGTTGCCTTTGAAAAAGGCGTTGGCCTGTGCTTCCTCAAAGTCAATTATCAGAGTTAAATAATAGGGAAGAGATTCTGGCGCCTTTTTGGTTGTGGCCTGTTCCTGGTTGGCCTCTGGGCTGACCTTCTTCTTGCAGCCCCTTTTCTCAGTTGGCTCTTCATCAAGTGTGGGCAATATGACATCCAGTTTTTACTTGAGTATATCCAAGGCATGAATGTAATTATACTCCCTTTTATTAGGGAGTAAGAAGAAGTCAAATGGGATAGTGTATTCATTGACCAGATCCTTATGTCCCAAAGCTGGTAAAATAGCTTTGGACAAGAGGCAAAAGTCACATTGGCAAAACAAGTGTCACACTTTAGGAGGCATATGAGATCCTCTTGTGTTGAAAAGCACAAATACATTTTGGTGAGCCTTGCTCATTATTGTGCATCAGAAAGGGTTTTCCAGGCATGTTAGTCTTCTGGTCTTCTGAAAGTACAAGTTCATCAATATTTCTAGCCCTGACACCATTATTGGCCTCAATTGACCATTGATCAGTCAAATACCGTTGGAGTTTGGTCTTCTCTCCAACCTCCTCTCTCAGATTCTCATTAAGGTAAAGGGGTGCATGTGCTAACAGCTCATTTGAAGTCAAGTCCTTGTTGAATTGAATGAAATGGCTTGGCATAGGTACAGAAGCATAAGATAATACAGTATCATATCAGAGCCCAAAAAGTCATGCTCAATGGTGAGCTCCTTGACTTGGGTAAAACCAATTGTAGTTAATTGTGTGGGGTAGCCCTGACCATCACAGCTGTAGTGATGGTGCACCATGTTTTTTGGTCATTTAAGGTGAAAAGAAAGCCGTCCTTGACAAAGCTAGAACCCCCTTCTTGGTCATAATAGGAAAAGAGTCAGGAAAAACAGCCAGGACTTTGAATTGCCCATTATTATTGCAGATGTTGGCAACTGCATGTAAGTCCCACTCTAGGATAGACTATCCTCTGAGTCTGCTGAACTATGGTCACCAGAGTTCTTTACAGAGTCTCTTTCATTCTCATCTTCATCATTAAAGTGGAAGTACTTCTCCTGGGGATCATAGGGGGAGTAGACAAAGAGAGAGTGAGGAGGGGTGGGGATATCAGCCTCAGGCTCAGGGGAAGGTGTGGGGGTCTTGGCAGGTGTTGTTTCTTTAGGAGGCTGCTTGGAGAGGGTATCATTAGGCTTTCTTTCCTGGTCAAGAGCAGCCATGCTCTTGGGGGCCTTGGGGGTAGTGTTGGTGGTAAGCTTAGGAGGCATCTAAGGGTGAATTTGCATCAAAAAAGTTTAATTTCAAGGACAATTTTCAAAGTGAAAAATGAGAATTTTTGCAATATAAAAAGTTAAAAAATATTTTTATATATTCTTGTAGAAAAACTCTCAAAATATATACCATCAAAATATTTAAGTTTTTTATTATGTAAAAATAAAAAGTTTATTAGTAGCTCAAGTATGCAAAACTTTGAGGTTTGACTAAAAAATTGCAGTTGAAATGGCTTTTTCAAGATGACAAAATTGAGATGCTGTAGCTCAAGTATGCAAAACTTTGAGGTTTGACTGAAAAATTGCAGTTGAAATGGCTTTTTCAAGATGACAAAATTGAGATGCTTTAGCTCAAAAACATAGTGATTTTAACCATTTTTATATTAAATTAAGAAATCCACATTGAGCTATCTCAACCAGACCAAAGAGTAAAACTTGAATATCTTTAAAACTAGTTTATACAACCAGGGTTAAAAAGGTACTCAGTTGTTTAGAGGATATTGAAAAATACATGTATGCAAAGCTTCATATGTTTTCTTGCATTTTTTATTTAAGTGAAATTTGGCGCTGAATTGTACTTTTTAAAAATAGAAACAGTCAATTTTTGAGGCGTGTTCTAAATAGCGTCCTATGACACCATATGTTAAAACGGGTTAGTTCTTAGTACCACATTGGTGGGCACCACTTCTATTAGACACTTAAAAGCTTAGTAGATTTTGTAATGTGCGCATTTTGCACAACAGAAACAGCCTCATAACTATATAAAATCAGTAATAAAACATTGTATTCTTGAAACCCAAATAACAAAGTTCATAATATGATAAGGAATAAAGCTAGCATATGAAACATGGCTATTTGAATGGCTGTGTTACAGGGGGTAGTACTATCAAAGTGGTGTCAATCTGGGTTAATTATTTATTTGGACAAGTGCCTAAAGTCAAAGTGTGGAGATTAAAATCTCTAAATCAATGGATTTTTCAATCTCTGCACTTTTTTTCAATAAAAATTTCCCCCAAAAAATTTAATATTTTTCTTAAATTTGACTTTTTTAAAATGTTTTTACTAGAAGCTAAAATTGAAAAACCAAGTTCAAAGTGCCCAAATTGATGCAATTTAAAACACACCTTAATTTAATTTGGGTTTTAAAATAGAATTTATTTACCCCTTTGAATAGAGGGGACAAAAAAAGTGCAAAAATCAAAGTGCAAAAAAATCTTCAATTTAACATTTGATACATCAAAATTAAAAAAAATTCTATATGTAAAAAGAGAAATCAAGAGCTAAAAAAAGCTTTTTTAACTTAAGGCAAATTTTTTAAAGTTTTTGTTCAAATATTAATATAAAATACTATTTTAAGCTCTTTATTTTTAAAAATAAAAAATTTCTCATAAAAATTTATTTAAAAATTTACATATAGTTTCTTAATGGGTGCAGAAATCAAAAAGTAGTCAAATCAAAATCCAAAAAGGTACCAAAAATTTAGGACCACTTAATATTAAATTTTTGCAAAAAAATTGATATTTTATTCATTATGTTTTATTAAGTTCCTCAAATCAAAAGTGAGGAAATCAAAAATTGACTTTTTAGATTTAGTCACACTTTTTATAAGCTTATAAAATTTTAAATAATCAGTAAAAACTTTTGAAATTCCTCATGTAGATTCTTTAAGCCCTGATATTTAAATATATAAAAAGAAATGAAGTTTTTTTGGTAGGTTTTTATTTATTGCAATATTTTTAAATTGGTGTGTTTTGGAGGCAATTTCAAAAAATATTAAATTAATATAATATTGTACTATGTTTCCCTATGTTATTTCAGGGACAAATCAAAGTGCACAAAACAAAGTGTAGAAATCAAAGTACCTAAATCAAAGTGCAGTAAGCTCTTGGTTTTTTTGAAGGTTTCTCTTTTAAATTTTCTCCTTTCCCACCTCTCCTTTCCACCTCTCATTCCTCCTCAAAAACTTTTAAAAAATTTCTGCATTGTCAAGAGGGTGGATTATATAAAATCTGATACCAAGTAGAAAAAACTTTCTTTTCTTTCTTCTTTTCTCTTCTCTTCTCTTCTCTTCTCTTCTTCTAGTCTTTTCTTTTCTTCTCCCTTTCTTTCTTTTCTTTTATATCTCCTTTCTATCTCCTTTCTTACCCTCAATTATCTTCTACTATCCTCTTTCCATTATTACCATTGATTATATTCTATTATCATCTCTCCATTATTACCCTTGATTATCTTCTATTATTCTCTCTTTGTTATTACCCTTGATTATCTTCTACTATATCTTTTTACTATATTTATTAGAGTAAAATAAGATGTATATAATGTTTTTTTTTGATATACAACTTTGAACTATCTATATTATTTTTAGTGGAAGTACAGTGTTTTTAACATAAAAATATTCAAGTCTTCATTTTATGATATTTAAGTGGCAGATTCAGAATATCTTTGAATATTGTGACTTATAAATAAGATATAAGACTATATCTTTTATTAAGTATAAAATTGTATAGTATAGCTTTAAAAGAAATTAATGTACTTTATATTATTTTAATGATAAACTTCTATAACTTTTATCATTGAAATAATATCACTAATAAACCAAAATACCTAAAATCATATGCTTGTATCTTTCAGGAAAAAATACTTTATTTTGCTTCTACTGAAGTATTATTATAGCTTTACATAAGCTGAAAATAAAGGTACCTTTTTTAATTAAAACTAAAGTTTATAAAGCGGTTTTTTGTGTAGTTTTATATTTTATATTCAATTAAATACAGTCACATATAAATTCTAGTCTGAGTTTGCTTTTGAAACTAAAATAAGTTTTCTTTTAAAAACAGCTAGTTTAAGAATCTTTTTATTATCTAGCATAAATTTTCTACTGCAAAAAATGAATTTCTTAGGGTCTTTTTAATCTAGAATAATTTTTAAAAATTATAATTTTATATTAAAAACTGTATTTTATTATGCTTCAAAGTTAACCTCCAGAAAATCAATTTTTGCACTTTGATCTTTGATATTTTTGATTTTTGCACCCTACATAGTGTTTCAATTTTTGCACTTTTTTGGGGTCCCATTTTTGATTTTTGCACTTTCAACCTTAGGAACTTTGACCTAAGGAACTTGCCCATTTATTTAGGGTCTTAAATTAATATCATACTTTATTCCCAATTAATAAGGGAAAGGCTTGGATTTATCATATAAAAGTATGATTGTTATGGCAAACCAACCAAAGATAAGTGCTGTCGTGTTGTTTTGGTTGAATCCCAGGTGCTGCCTTGCAATTATTTTAGTTGCTGCAGAGATGCTTTTTATTGGGTGTATTTTGTCATTACAATCATCAATCTACTACTGATCCAAAATATATCTTTTCAATTATCCTTTTGAGACTAGTGCTTAGAAATATGATTAGTTAAGAGATTAACATTTTGAGGATTCAAATCTGGCAGTGCCTGTCATTGGGTATTCTGCAGTGATTATCCAAAATCTACTGCTAATTGAATATATATATATATTATATTATTAATTTATGAAAATTTGGTTTCAGTAATTCTATTCTATGAGCTCTGTCATGATTGACATCATTGCTTGGTCAAAAAGTCCCAACATATCCCCCATTTGACCAAGCACTACTTTCTTTCTTCTTCCTATGATTCCCACCAACAGCAACAAATATAACAATATGTGTCAAGCCTACAACGCAATAATGGCTTCAGTGGGCAAAGAGGAGTGTAACACTGTCAGAAAATTGTGGATCATGATATTTTATCATCTGCCTGATGATATCCTAAGTCTTCTAACATTATGAAAGTGCAGAGAACCTATGACTTTGTTGTAACCTTTGGCCCAAAATATTTGTTGTCATCAGAAGTAACAAGTCTGACAGGGCCCAAGGCTAAAGGATTTGGGACAGTTCTTCCTACTTCTGGATATAGGTTCATAAGCTGTTGTGTTCGTAGTTTACTATAGGGTTTAATCCTGTTTTGCAACAGTATGATCTTTTGCTCTCCACTTAATTAGAATCAAACAAAGAAAATGATTTGAAATATCAACTCTTTATTAGAAGGCTGATATTGAGGCTGGCCCAGCTGCCCACATTTATCTGAATTAGCTCTGGCCCAACCTAAGTGTGTGCGGTTTGTGACAGAAGCTTGCTTGACAACTTCCACAGCTCAGTATCCTTTCTGAATCTGTGCAACTATTCCTCAATCTGAGCAGAGCAGCTGTAAACCTGGACCACGTTCCAGGTGGCTAGCTAGCCTGGATGGCTGGATACTAGTTGGTGGAGATGATTTTTCTTCAATTAGCGCTACTCTAATACAATAGGCTCAGAGCCTTTTATCTTAGAGTGTTTGGCCTGACGTCCTAGTCTATTTTAGGCTCTTCTAGAAGTGTTTCAGATGATGGCCCATATGATGGCCCTTGTTCTAGAATGTAATTAAAGTTTAGAATAGTAATTATTATGATAAGCATGTTTGAGATGATTGTTGAGGGGGACTAAATAATTGCACAATATCTGCATGTTTTACTATTAATTAGGAATACATGAAATTTTTAATGCCAGGATGTGATTTGGTTGTTGATTCATTGATCCTGCAACCTGCAGCCCACATCATTCTGTTGAAACCATTCCTAAGAGTGAAGAATCTGGCCTGTGTTAATTGGTTGAATCTGTTAATTAGTCAATATCCCAAAATCCTGACAAACACCTTTTTCAAAATGCTGCACTCAGTACATATTGGTTTCCTGAATTGACTTTGGGCTAATGACAATCAACTTTGAAAACAGGACTGCACCACCACTGTGGCCAGTTTGAAACACAGTTTTGACCACAACTCTGCTGCTGGGGATTTCCTCAACATGGAATCCATGTTTGAGGATAGTCCTTTCCTCCATAGTTCTCAAGAAGATGCTAGCCATAATATTGTTTTCCCTTCCTTCTCTCTCCACCTTTCCCTACTGGTGTGCCTCCTGTTACCCTGTCTGCAATGCTTTGCGCCTACACAACTCTGATAATGTGGTGGTTTACTACCCCAACCTTCTTTGCAAGTTTGGGATCTGCCACCATGAGGAGACAATGCACAGCTTTGTATATGCGCTGCATTCTAATGAGGATGCAATGACACTAATTTGCGCAGGCAAGTTGTATCATGGCTGGTATGAAGCATATTGTTTGGCTTCTGAGGTGTGTCTAGGGCTGCAGTCAGCTACCTTAGCCCTCAGTGAAATTTCCCACCAGCATGCCCACACCATTGCCATTTTCAATGAGTATATTGATGAGGTTGCTCAGGTTTGGGCTCTTGAGCTTACAATGGACCCAGGTTTCCACCAGACCTTGGACTTGCCCGTCCAAGTCAACACCAACTGTTGCTTCTCTGCCATATTTAGGGTGTTTCTTCTTGCAGTGGTTACTGGAAATGCTTTCTTTTACCTTCCCTTGGCTGCTTCAACTTGTCACTTCATGTGGTATCCCCCAATAGTTATCAGCCTGGCCAGCCTGGGTACACTGGTTGTTTTTTGGAGCATTACCACTCTTTGGCTTATCAGCTCTCTGTCCCTACGTCTATCCTGTTCTTACATGAAAGATGTGCTGATAGACTGCTTCACCATAGGTGCTGTGTTCTCTGCTTGTGGTAGCTTGGGCCATTTGGTGCCAGTTAGCCAAATACAACTTCTCTTGTGCAACTGGTCTTCCATGTTGAGCAACTCACAGTTGGCTGGGCCTAAATATTGATAATCCTGGCCCAGGTGCGCCAGCACCTGGATAATAACCACTACATGATGCCCACTCACAAGTGCCTATTAATTAACATTCAGAGCCCTGCCAAGCATCCTGCCCCGCCAACTGTCAGGTCTCTCCTCCCGCTATGTATTCTGCTCATCAGCGTAGAGGCACCCCCAACACAAGAGGCATCTCTCACTGAATCTGTGTCTGCAATAAACTTGCTGTGCTCTTCCCTCTTTTTTATTGTTCATAGTTATTTTATTGGTTTTTATTTTTTCTTTCTTGCATTGAGTTTTCATCATTTTATCATTCTTCTGAATTTAGTGCTTATAAAATATGATTGATTAGTGGAGGTCATATGTTGGGGACTTGAACCTGGTGCACTGCAGCACTTAACTATAAAGCAAGGTCCCTGCAGCGTAAAAAATATTTACAAGGCAACATTATGGCACCTGAGACTTTTACTATTTGGTGCTGTGGCGCTTTTTGTTTGTTTAAGGCGGTGCAGCAGCACTTAAATATGGGTAGTTCTGAAGTGGAATTCACCAAGATTTGATAAGCTTATTTGGATAACACACTTTTTATTTTGATTCAAGGTAGCGTTTTTGTGAGGAAGCTTTTTGAGATGATGTACAGTAGTTTTAAAAGCTATGGTAATAACCAAAAATACCTCAGATTTAAACAAAATGATTTCAGATTTGAACAAACTCTAAGTTGTGCAAGATTCAGGATTCAAATAAATTTAAAAAAAAATTTAATAAATGAACTGTCAAATAAAAAACAAAATTTCACTAGCCTGTTATAAAAAATTATAGCAAATATCAAGCAGTGTTGTTTAAACCATAAATAAAATGAACTGACGCAATAAGTGAGATGAATGGATGCTGTTCTGGAGTATATTATAATCCAATCAGGATTCATATGAGGCACCAACAGAAGGACTAAAATGAAATAAAATTTGAGCAATTGGGAAGTGAGATTCCAGAAACATAAAACAAAATGAAGTCACACAAGATGTGTAGTATGAGCAGCCTAAAATAGAAATATAGCATTTTAATAGCCAATCAACAGCTATCCAATTTAGGAACAGAGGAATTTTATTCATTTTTTATGGCTCCAGATTTGTATGAAATGGTTTTGAGAACCTTCCAAATATGGAATAGTGATTACAATAAAAATAAATCATAAAATTTTAAACTTCTACTTTTAGTGATTTTATCCTAGGTTTTTTTACAATATGGTTTTTACTAGCAACAACATTTTCAACAGCGCCAGCAGACAAGTCAGCTTCAATAAAGGCAAGACTCAGGGCATAGAGGTGCCTGTTTATACCCAAGCCTTTTTTAGGCAGGTAACAAGGAAGCCAACCTATATCTGACCCCCAACCCATATGGCTTTGACTTGTTCAATAGTCAGTTTGCGTCTAGCTCTGCCCCTGCTTCCGTACCCACCCCTGCACAAGCTGCCCACCAACCAACTGATTAGGATAGCAACCTTTATTTGGAACAACTTCCTGCCACCAGCCAACCTGCCCCTCTACAGCCAATCAGGCTTTAGCTCCCCCAGACCATTGCCCCAAACGCAGAATAATTACTGCCCAAATTCTCCAAGAAATTGTGGCACTGAACTGGCAGGGTCTTCCTGGAAACATATTGCAACCCAATTGCAATTCACTCAATCCACAATAATATGGGAATTCAATAACTTAATGAATAAGGGGAATCTAATAGGGACAGCAAAAAATCCAAAGAAGGCCCCTGAGTCCCAAATCACTGAGGCGTACCCTATTATGCTTGACCTCTTTCAGCAGGACCCCAAGCTTCCCCTGACCCAGGTCCAGAAGCAACTTGTGCACCATGGCATTTGGGTGTCTGAGCGCATGGTGCATCTCTGGATGTATGGAAAGGTGGGTTCAGTACGGGTTCTTACCAATGTTGCCGGCAACCAATGGGATGGCACTGAGTTTTCCCCATAGGATCCTGCCATCAAATCCACCCTGGTCCAATGCTTAAAAAGCCTATCAGATGACATCATATTCATCTCCTACCACAAGCTGTCAATAGCTTTTGACAATTTTGGTGAGCAAGGAAAAGTTGCCACCAAGAATAGAAGAAAGAAGGTCAAGAAGGGGACATTCATTGGTGCACTTTCTGGCTGTTTTAGAAAAGGGTTTTGTCTACTATTGGACAAACCCAGATTTCACCAATGGCTACAAGTACGGCCACATCCTCATTAGATTACTTGACTCCTGGGATAGCTCAAATTCCAAACACCGGGTTTTCTCAAGCCACCAGATGGAGGGTGGCACCACCGCCCTTGAGGCCATCCAGCAACGCGGGCACCAGGCCTCTGTGTACGCAGCTGGTCATGCTGACATCCATCTGGCTGATGTTGTGTTCTTTAATATTGGAGATACACTCCAGGAGCGCCGCCCTCAGGCTTTCAACAACCTCTATCTTGGGGTCCTTGATCACAATTCTCTCTTTGGTCACCAAATGGTGGCTGACTTGTTTGCAAAAATGGTTTTCCATGTGAACATGGACAACCAATCAAGCAAGGATAAGCACCTCCCACCCCGTGCCACAGCCACCTATCAATCCATCCAGCCAATGATGGAAAAAGGAATATAACAAGGGTTATATGGCGGCCATCATGTGTAATCCTCCTACCCCTACCCCCGTCACCACTACCCCCCACCTTCCAGCCCCATCTATCCAATCCCAGACCCCCCAGGCCAGCACTGCCTCTATGCCTTTCTTACTGCTCTATTCTGCCTACTAGGCATCACTCTTCCCCGCCCCAATAAACCCCCTGCTGCCAAACATTTTCTATTTATATTATCTTTATTTTGAATTTCAATTGTTCATGTTCTCTTTGTTTATAGTTGGTTTTATTCTTTATGTTCAGCTTATTCTTATGAAATCATATATTCACTATGCCATGTGTCTAGATCCAGAACACAGTTATTTTTAGCACTTTAACACAGCCCCTTGTGAAAATATTAACAACAATTTGGTGATCAGCTGAATTTGAATTAGAAAATTATAGGTTAATTGTGTTTAGATAAAGCTGTTACTGATACAAATTCAAAACCTTAATGATAATCTTTAAGCCAATAAGGAGCCAAGTGATAAAGTGATTGTTGTGACATAAAGGGTAATTCAATAACTCTTTGGTACATATGCGCTAAAGAATTATTGAATGACCCTTTATGTCACAACAATCACTTTATCACTTGGCTCCTGATTGGCTTAAAGTTTATCATTAAGGTTTTGGATTTAGATCAGTAACAGCTTTATCTAAACACAATTATCCTATAATTTTCTAATTCAAATTCAGCTGATCACCAAATTGTTGTTAATATTTTTACAAGGGGCTGTGCAAAGTACTAAAAATAATATGGCAATTAAGGGACAATGCCAACACAAAGCAAACAACACATATTGAGTTGAGCGTAAAACATATACACAATGGGTAAAAAAATGGGATAATGGAGTAATGTGAAAACAAACAGGGATAGACAAAGAGGAAATATTATCAAAATAATACAGATTTCATTGGGGGTAAAGCTATAAAAACATAAGGAAATGTTAATAAAAAATCAATGAGAGAATTGAAGAAGCTTTTTAAGGACCTTGACTCTGCAATTGCAGAGATCAAAGAAATTGACTACAAGGTCAAAGCAAGAGTTAAGTCTGTTGTCCTTGAAGGAGACAATATAGACAAGGTGTCTGTCAAGGCACTTATGACTAAAATACAAGACACCCCTGAGAAGACAATTGAGCGCTTACTAAACATTCAGAAGACTTTAGTTGAGGGCCTTCAGTTTAAGGCGTACAATCTTTCTGTGCCATCTGTCTGGGTTGACAACCCTGAGATGTATGCCCACCTCAAACCCACAAAGCGTGCCAAGAAAGAGGATACTTAATTGCCTGCTCAACTTCTTGTGCCAATAACGGCCAAGCCTGCCAAAGCTGCAGGTAAGGAGGAAACCAGCAAAGGTAGCCTAAAAAATAAAATTAATAAAAATTTCCAAATACTTACTTTTTGTTAGAAAACTTTGAAATTGAACTCTGCTGGGTCCTGGTCCCTTTTTTCCACACCTTTTATGTGAATTATACCACTCACATGGATAGGCAGCTGTTTTTGTCCCCTCTTGCTGTGCGGGAGCTTTAAGACAGAATTCACAGGTCCTTACCAATGACAAGGGACACGCTAGCCAGGCTCACACATTCTGAGGGGACATCTGAGTGTGAAGTTACTGCCTGCAAGGATGCCCAACTGGTCCGCCTGGACCCAGTGGTTCTCAGTGAAGTTAACTGTGTAAACTCCATTGAGCTTGTTTGGGACGTCCTGGCAACGCTCCCATTCAAGGATATACTGGAGATGGGCTGGGCACATGCAGCTACTTGCTTACTGGTGGAGCACACCATATCTTACCTGTTGGAGAACTTTGGGTGCGTGGTGGGTAAACTGGCTGTTGCAGATGCAACAGCCGTAAAGAAGACTAAGACCCTCCTGGCAGACTTTGGACTGGCCTGGAGTTCCAACAAGACAGGGGTCCCTCTGGCAATGGATCTCACCTTTGCTAAAACAAAACATGAGAAAAAAATAAGTGCAGTGTTTAATAAATTGTATGAGTTTACTGAAGCCTTTGCTGGGCAAAGGCTTCATCTGGTAGTTTACCTCGGGTATCTCTTCTACTTCAGAACAGGCGCCAGCGTGGAGGACCTAGACAGGGTCCTTCTTGGGATTGAAAAGGCCTGGCTCTCCCTAAACAACAAGAAGGTCCCCCCAAGTACAACTTGGTTGACCATGTGATCCAGGACACCCTGGTCCTAGCTGGAATTTACAGGTTTGCAGCCCCGCCTGAAAAGCTGCTGCTTCACTCCCAACTGACCCTACTGCCTTTTACCAGCAGGCAGGAGTATTTCAATAAGGGTGTATTCACCGTTCACAGTGTGGCAGTGGAGGTTGTGCACACCTGCCATTGCAGGGTGGATACATACTGCCAAACCCATTACAGGTGCCCTTAAAACTCTCTTTTCCAATAAATATCTTTACACTTTATATTATTTTTATTATAAATTATTTTTATAATTCTTATTTTAGCAAACAAGTTTTTCAAAATAAATCCCAGAGAAGGTTTTCATAAAAGCATGATAATATAGTTAATAAAATACAATTCTACTTTGTACCTTATACATTTAACTTTTTTAATTTGATTTTTATATTTATTTGACAAAAAAGATATAAATATATTTGTGTAATCCAGTATCAAGTGTTTGGGATAACCTCAGATGGCATAATAAAAAATTAATATAAAATAAATAAATTACTAACCTTCATTGATGGTCCTGCTGAATGTGATTGTGGGCTTAGAAGCTTCTAAATATAAAATGATAATTAATAAATGTTAAATAGTAAATTAGAGAATATAAAAAAGTAAGACAAGCTAAGCCTTTAATTGATTGGCTGTTTGGCAAGGCACACAGGGATGAAAAATCAGCTGGGAGGGTATGGATCTTGGCCTGCAGCAAATCAAACAGGTCCCTGGTCCCTGTTGGGGTTTCTTGCTTGACGACTTGCTTGAGCCACCCAAAGACTTCCTCAATGGGATTTAGGAAGAGCAAATAGGCAGGGAGGAAGAGAAGGCGCAAATTTGCCATGGCCAATTGCTAGGTGCCCACTGCAATGCTTGTGTCAATCATTGAGAATTCCTCGAGAATGTCAGCCACCTTGTGGAGACCAATGTTGTCCAATACAATTACGTTGGTGAAGCCCAGGCTTGTGCACCTCAGGTGCTCCTGGACCAATTGGAGAAATGATAGAAAGGTATGGCTGTTGTGGGAGCCCAATATCATTTGGTATAGCTTGACCCCCTTTGGACCAAGGAGAGCCACCATTGAGTAGGCTGTGGCGCAGACTGCAGCACACCAAGCCATCCTGCATTAGAGCCTTTGGGGACATAGCCATATGCATTGCGCATAGACAAGGCAAATGCCAATTTGTCAATATAGTAAAATTTGACTGTCTCTTTGTTTTTGAGTTCAGTGTAGGCCTCAGTGTATTTTTTATGGGTCTCGATGTTGGTTGGGCTATTCCAATTATAGGGAGATATCCTGAGCTTTCTCCAGGAAAAGCACATTCCCTTGACCAGATGGTAGTAAAAAGAAATTGAGGACTCAACTCCAAAAGTAGATTTAACCATTGACTGTATATTTGCCAGTTCAAGATGGCAGTCCTGGGTGATCCACTGGCAAATTGCCCATTTGTGCTCCTTGGTGAGCATAGTGGAAACGCTCAAGGATTTCTCCGCGGCAAGGACTTGGCCAGTATTGATGATCTTGTTGAAGGTCTTGCTGGCGTACTTGGGATCCATCCCAACAAGGGCCGCAGCCGCCTTGTAATTGCCCAATTCACACATTAGCTTAAGCAGGATGATGTGTTTAATGTCAGGGATACACTTCTGAGCAGGCTTTTTAGCAGTGGGGATTGACTTGTTGGCATTAGGCACAACACAGGGCATGGGCACCTTGGTGAAAAACACAGCAACTTTTTTGAGCACCAACTGTCCCTTGTCAGTTCTGAAGAACTCAGGCTCCTTGTCCTCTTTTTGATTGCCATCACTGACATAGGGCTTGTAGCTAGTATCAAGTACAGGCTTCACCTTCTTCAGTATGGCTGACAGGACCAACTCTTGCCAGTTCACAACATCAAACACATACAGTAGTTTTAAAAGCTATGGAAACAAGCAAAAATTCTTCATATTTAAACAAAATGATTTCAGATTTAAACAAAATCCAACTCTCAGGTTAAAATATATACTCTGTTAACAGGGTTTATTGGCGTTAATGGGCAAAATGGGTCAACACAGCAACAAAAGGCTCACACGCAAAGCAAAACCATTCAAAATATAATCCGAAATACATTGATTCACAAACAAAATAGTGTGAGTTGACTTTTGGTGTACATATTATGTACACCAAAAGTCAACTCACACCATTTTTTTTGTGAATCAATGTATTTCAGATTGTATTTTGAATGGTTTTGCTTTGCGTGTGAGCCCTTTGCTGTGTTGACTCATTTTGCCCATTAACGCCAATAAACCCTGTTAACAGAGTGTATAAGTTAACCTGAGAGTTGGATTTTTTAAATCTGAAATCATTTTTTTAAGTCTGAGGTATTTTTGGTTATTGCCATAGCTTCTAAAACTACTGTACAGGGAACCAATGTAGCTTATCTTTATCAACAGTCAAAATTAAAATACAAGCTGTAATCCAAGAAGGCTTTTAGGATATAAGTTTGGCAAGACTGCCTAAATCTGCTTAGTAAACCTGCCCTCAAACATGTGCATACATAACCTTAAAGATGGCAAACATACACTCTTTAAACCAGCTTATACTGATGGTAACAAGCACAACCTTTTTTAATAATAACTTTTTTCTCAAAAACATGTGTCAGGATTGTGACCAAGCAATGATGTCAAACATGATAGAGTCAGCAGCATAAATTAATAGAATGAGCTGGCATAAAATACTATTAAAATTTCAGCATTAAATCAGGCAACTGAAACCTGATGGGAATACAATTAATTGTTGCCTAAAGCGCCAACTAGAAATTATTCTAGGCGCCGCCTAGCAACTAAATTAGGTGCCAAGGTGCCATCCTAATTATACATCAAGCGCCGCCACGTCAACTGAAAATTATTCCAAGTGCTGCAGTGCTGCCTTGAAAATATTTTAGGCGCCAGAGCACTGTCCTACTTTTACATCAAGTGCCACTGTCAGGGATCCACTCATTGGGAAGTCTCTCTCCAATGAAGTGAAGGAGAGCTCACAAGTTGAATTTGACTAGAGTGGGCCCTACTGGGATCCCTATCATTAACATGCGCAAGAGATGACCAAAAGGGTGGAATCTTCCCAGGAAGAGAGTGAAATTGTTTAAGAGATGATAGACACTGTTATACCCCAATACCAAACAGGGGGCCTTGGGGTGAATAATGGGAGGAAATTGTGCTGTTTCTACATAGGGGGCATGGTGGCAGCGTGGTCTGAAACAATACCAAATGAAGTCTTCTGATTTATTGGTGGGGGTTAGTTCAGGAGTTTTAAAGTTCATATTGACTTTCCCATAACTAATTAACACACAAAAAGCCCATACAAGAAGGACAAGCTTCATGCTATTGGAGGAGAGCCTTTTAAAATCTACTAATCAAGTTTTAGAAGTTTGTTGAAAATATAGATTTATTGGCTAAGATAGGAATAAAGAAATTTTTGGAGCAATTTGCTCAAAGGGAAATATTCAGTTTAAATACTGAAGCTAATTGGAGGAGGCAACATAGTGGTTACCAGGCAATCCTGCAATATTAGTTTAGAAAGTATTACTTTGCAGGTCTGCAACAGGCTGAAGCCTGCAATGCAGGAAAAAGAAGTAATTTGGCTCATTACATTGCAGTATTCTTTTGTACTGTGATTCTGATGGTCTTTTGGACTTTGATGAATGATACTTCTTAGGCTTAGTTGATTTGGATTAACTGATTGGCTTGCTGGTTCCCCTGGATATTGTTGCTGTAGATTTGAGCATTTGTTTTTGGTTTGATTGGCTAGTTTGGAGTGTTTGGAGCTATGTTTAAATGTACTTTCAGTGTTGTCATTATATTCTTCATTGGTTGTTTGGATTTTAAATCTTAGTGTAGAATTTAATTATTGTCTAGCTTAGAGCTTTTGTTTTTATTTTTTATTTCTAAACTTAATAGTGCATTCATTAATTGATTTTAAACACGTTTTCAAACCAATTACATTAACAAACCTGTTATTAATCTTAATTCCTCTTTTTGCATTTAAAAATGCTATTTTGGTTTCACCGTGTCTTCCCATTTGTCCAGAGTTTGATGCATGACTTGTGAAAGGGATAGAATCCCTTATAACCACGGCAGCACCAATTTCAAATTCCTGGAATGTGAATCTCCTGAATAGTTGTATTTATAAGCAAATAATTCAAACTATGTTTGGGATAGAAGGAAGTAATCCTGAAGCTACCAAATGCACCATGCCAGCAAGGGCCACCTGTGATGGGTGAAGATGAATATATTCTATTGGTTGACATGTGATAAGCACCAAACCTATATTACTGTAAATTCAGAACCTAAAGGTAAAAATGTGGGATTGTCAAACTTTTTTTGCATGAACTCACCAACTTAATAGAGTAATTTTTATCCCAGAAAAATTTACTTTTTTGTATAAAAGGATGAAAATTATTGCGGTAAGTTGGTGAGTTCACACAAAAAAAATTTGACAATTCCACATTTTTACCTTTAGGGTCTGAATTTACAGTACTGATTACCCAAAATAGGGGCATGCTAGAATGTCCTAGAAGACATTGCTAGAAGCCCAGGGATTAACCTTTGAGAAGGTAAAAGGAGAATTAATTAATCAAAATAAACCAATCTTTTAAATCTGAAAGTACTTTGGTGTAATCAGAAGCCATTCTTTGAAAATAAAATTAGGACATTATTTTTCTTGTTATGCCTAGGTGCCAGATTGATTATTTTATAACTTAATCACATTATTCATAATCTAATTATTCAGAAAGCTTAAAATACAATCAATCCCAAAGCTTTAATTGATCTTTGGCTTAGATAATTCTTTTAAAAAATAAGTCATAAATTTAAGAATTGAAAATTGCAACTTATACTGTAAATTCAGAACCTGAATGTAAAAATGCGGGATTGTCAAATCCTTGGTCCAAATTTTGAATCACTTTTGCAGGATGGCCCTTTTTTAATCAAATTTAAT